>JACEEZ010008888.1:5000-67742 GCA_016584305.1 Chionoecetes opilio | reverse complement strand
AATGTCCTCGACGCACGCTATGAAACAGACTGTACGCTTCACTAGTAAGGCCTCCCAAACAACCTGGACTTGGCTTGAGCAGGAGACCTCAGAGTACCCAAAGCTTTGCCCTCTCCTCGTGCAGCGCTCGAGAGCCATCACCAGACCTCCAGCGACCAGCAAAGATTACTGAATCATCGGGAAAACAAGATCAGTGAGTTGGTGTGCCTTGTGAGCTACACAATCACTTTGATCTACAACTTTGTCCAATACCAAGTCCATTCAAGTGTTGAAAAGTGATGAGCAAGGACACCACCCTTGCCCATCCTGTATCAGAGGAAAGAGAGGATACACCTCTTCGGGTTGACCACCAGGGACACGCAGCGCTAGGATACGGTCCGTTGTTGACTTACAGGCGTGAACCAGAATGTGAGATCTCTAATGCTTCAGCAGAGATTGCGGACCGTGTTCAGCAATAGATGGGCAAGCATCTTGCCTGGCACGGAGCAGTGTAATACGGGTAATTGTTACGTTCTGAATGTCGGCTTTCGCTTTAAGCTTAGGGCGACCAGCTCCCTTTTCCATTTCAGGAGGATTGGTACTGACTGCCACACCACGGTAGTCAGGACAGATGCAATTCACGGATCACCCCCCCCCACAGACCTTTTGAGAAGTTCCGCAATGATATTACCAGAGTCAGCTGCCTTTCCACCCTCAACTTTGCTACAGCCTCTCTGACTTCGTCAATTGATTGATGGATTATAGTTTTAAGGCGCGCAACTGCGGGGTTATTGACGCCGGCATTACAAAGCTTACATGTAAAGTAAACTAAAAAACAAAATTTAAGATTAGAATAAAAATATTAAAAATTACGAATACATAAATGAAAAGAGTACATTAAAAACAATCAAAGTTAATATTAATAACATCCATAACTTATGAGAAGGCCAGCCCTCTAAATAAAGGTATGGACTTCATGTCCGGAGAGAAACAACCTCTCTCCCAATGCCAGGGAGAGGACGGTAAGCACCGTCCGACCCGCGACAACGGCGACAAAAATTGCACAGTAGGTCCCAGACTGGGACACTCGAACCAGCAGTGCCGCACAGTTAGGGGACCAAAACAATCATAACAGGTAAGGAGGGTGGCCCCCCTCCATGAGGAACCCATGAGTATATAGAGTGTGACCCAATAACGCACAATCTGCAAGGCAGTCCCCATCTCGAGGAGAGACCGCAGTAGCTCCAGTCCTCATCTTGGCGGATGAGTGCGCAGTTTATTTTGCCCTATAGTAATCAACGTTTCCTGCCAAATGTTGTGAACTGATCTAGGATTGCGAGCGTAGGCCGTTAGCCGGCCCACTGCAAAATGTGATAGAGCTGGTCTTTTAGCTGCAAGCTTTTGCCAAGCATCAGCTCCTCATTACCGGCAACACCTAATGTGCCGGTACCCAACAAAAGATGATCGCCGGCCTCGCCTCTTGAGCAGATAAAGCCATTCCAGGATGGGCATTGACCAGCGGATGGGCGAGGTTAAAATTACATAGTGATTGAAGAGCACTACAAGAATCACTAAAAAATGTAAAAAGAAACATCAGGAAGGGTTAAAAATAATCATGAGAGTATATAAATAGCACCTTATTTCAGCCGTAAAACCGATGAAACAATTGGAAGGCTGACGCCATGTTGTTAAACGATGGGATTACGACACCGATCCAACTCCTTCGTCTGATTTGGAAAACCATCAGTGAAGACAGGGACCGAACTCTGATGTGTGCAAAAGTGGTCTAAAAATAGGGCACGCTCGCAGCCTGAGGGAGGTAAGGACCCTTTTCAGAGCGATAGGGCTTTGGCAAAAGGACACTTCTGGGAGAAGCCAGGACCGACTGTCGTAGGCCATGCGGGCAGATCAGTAAAGAGGAAGGATAGCGTCTCCATAATAGCGGTCAACGCGAAACCAAGGGCTTGGAAGCTCTTCGCCCATGGTAAAGTTGCGATCAACTCACAAGGACACAGCACGGCAAGCTATTGAGTCAGGAGGCGTTGGAGGCGGATACCAACATCTTAATCAGGAGGACGGACGTGAAGATCTAATGGGAGAACCAGCATCCACCAATAGACTTGGGATGGGAGAGACCTGAACGCCCCGGTGCCAGACGGACACCAGATGATGGAAACCGAATCCAGCATCCGCAGTCGAGTGGGTTGGGCGAGGAGTTACACTTCACAATCCCATATCAAGCTTCGAAAGGATAAGTGAGCGGTGAAGATTAGAGGAGTGGAGCGCGATCAGCCCCCCAGCGTGGTGTGCGAGAGGACTTTCAGTAGATCCATGGTCCGGAGACAGTCAGTCGAGAGACACGAAGGTGAGGCCACCCAAGTCAGTCTATTGTCAAAAATGAGTTCCCTTTTAAAAAACCGGGTCTCCTCCTACATGGTATTTCTTCCCGTAATATGTAGGTCTGGGTGCGGGATGAATCCCACGGGTTCTGCAAAAATGAACCGCTACAGTCTTCGTTGGAGAAAAACCCGGAAGCCACGATTCGTCGTCCATTCACAAACTTTATCAATAGGCAAGGTGAAGTCTTCTCTCTGCAACCGACATCCTAGGAGAGCAAAGTGATTGATAACATCCACGTATAATGTACTAACAAGCCCTCTGCAGTACATCAACAATACCATTGGAGGCCACAGCGAACAGAGCTTACAATCAAGACGCTACCTGGGGATGCCACCGGAAGCGGGTTCAGAAGACAGTATGGCCAACTCGGACTCTAAGAACCGGTTGGCTCGGAAACTCTGGAGGAACACAGGCAAAAGACCTCTTATAGCACGAACTCATACAGAGATTGCAAATACCGTGTCTCCAAGCCGTGTCGTAAGCCTTTTCAAGGTCGAAAAAGATGGTAATGGTGTGTGCGAGGGCGAATGCCCCGCATATGGATGACTCAAGGAAAACTAAGCGCTGCCGTAGTAGAGTGATGCTTACGGACTCCACAATGAGAACGGAGAAAAAGTTTTCCCGTTCAAAAAACCATAAAGTCGACTATTACCATTTTTCGAATAACTACACAACATGAAGTTAGGGATATGGGCCGGAAATTCGTCGGTAGTGAGTGGTCCTTCCACCGGCTAGGGATCGGATCACCACCGCCACACCCAGCTACTTGGAAGGTTCTTCAAATCCAGATCCTATTATAGATGCCAACAAGAAATCTAGAGCATCTCGTAGTGGACAGAGCATCGATATGGTACATCATCTTGGCCTGGGGAAGTGTCAGCGCAAACCTCATGGCGACATAGCTCACTAGGTGTACAAAAGAAAAGTGTAAGATCCCCGCCCTCTGGATGAAAAAATCTATGCCTCTCTGTTCTTGTCGCAGTCTGTCCCTAGCACTGGAGACGCAGGTCTGTCTGGCCACTGACACAAAAGGGAAGCAAATTCCACTGCTACAGTCAAGGATCTGGCCACAGGGTCCCATAATCGATAGAACTGGAGGGGAGGATGATAAATTCCTTCATTTTCCTCAATCTTTTGCCAACCTTGGACAGGGGTAGATGCACAGATCGTACTGAATAAGCCCTCCAAGAGGAGTGACGAGACTCTTTCATAACCGTCGGTATCTAGCTCTTAACCTGTGAAAAGATTATTGTTAGGTCTACTGAAGTTGGCGCGAAAATGTATTGGTCTCTGCACGGCGGGAGTGACTCCTCGCTGGCCTAAAGCCCTGAGTCCACCACGGAAAAGGTCGGCGAGAAAAAGATCCAGAGTGCGGGGGATGCTCAGCGGAGGCGGCAAAATGGATTCGAGACCACAAGTAATTTACGGCCTCATCTATTGTGGAAAGTCATCTATATGATGTTAAAAAACACAAAGCCTTTTGAAAGCCTCCAGTCTGCCACGAGAGAGGCACCATTTGGGAGGACATCGGGAAGGGGCGAGGACATGCTTTAGTAGTATGGGATAATGGTCACTTCCCGGAAGAGAATCGCGGCCAACTTCCCATGCGAAGTACGAGGGCGACCGTGGAAGCAGAGTGATAGGTCAATAGCAGTCAATGTTCCCGTCTGCGATGGAAATGTGTGGTTCTCCCGTGTTAAAGTATTTAAGTTGTTGCCATCTATAAGAGTACGAGCAGAATCACCGCGACGAGTTTATGGTGAATCTCCCACAGAAAAATGCCGCCCCATTCAAGTCTCCAAGGAAAAAAAAATGGACGGGGAAGATGGCGGATAAGATCCTCAAGAATCTTGGAGAGGTATGTCGTCATTTGGAGGGTAGATATATTGAGCAGACAGGTGTAGGCTTATGCAGATGGAACGACGTACAGCCTGCAAGGGTGATTGCAGCGGGATGACAGTAAGGGGACATCCGACGATGGTAAGGCCACAACCACCACTAAAGCCCACCACCTGCTGGAGGTGGTGTGTGGACAGGTTATAAACTGTCGGGCAGAGACACCTTCCCTGCCCTTCATGTTTTACTTGTAAACAGATAATTCTGGGTCCAAACTCCGTTGAGAGAAGGCACTAGTTCCTCCAATTTGCACGTAATCCAGAATATTCCTTGGAGCTTGAAGATGTTATTTCGTGCGTGAAAGATGATGCAGAAGCTTACGGTTGTAGACGCTGCGCCATTGGAAAGCCCAGCAATCTTTTTCTGTGTGTAGAAGATGGTACACTACTTTCTGTACATTCCAGATGTCGGTTGGCGCTTGCCGTACATCCGGCGGTGAATCGGGGGTTCTCATACGAGGACCCGCGGCAGTAGTAGGAAACCGTAGTTCCACCAAGATGCAGATTACGGACAGAAAGATTACCACTTCTAGGTTTATGAGAGCTCCCGACGGGTCTTGAAGATTGCATATCGCCTGGCTATCAAACTTATTGTGTGTCCATAAGTTGATGAGACACCTCGCCCATCAGCGTGTTGTTGAGCTGTGTCGCTAGCCGCTTCAGGGGTGGTAACAGGGCAGTGATATTAGGAGTCACGTCAGTACTCCCACACCTATCAGTAGTGACGGTACGCAAGTCCATACCTCCTAGTCAGCAAATTGATATTAGAGGAGGGACGCCACTGAGTCTAAGGACTCATGGAACTGTCGAGTTCGGCTTGAGACTCTTATAGGATGGCTTTTTGGAGCTCTTAGAAGAGGAGTCCGACCTATTGTCATTTTTCCGTGTTCGGCATGCACTACACGAGAGGTGGTTGGAGGCTCATTATGAGAAGGAGTCAGCAGACTCCACCGAATCACACGCAGTAGCGAGACCGTATTCTTCATTGGGATGGATGGGTAGGTTTAAGAGAATCTTCGGTGGTGAAACTGCAGGAGGGCTGATTAGGCGTCTTAGAAGAAGGCAGCAGCCATCGCGGATGCGTAGGTATGCTTCACCCCCGACTGCTTGTCTTTGGCGAAGTTCTCTTCTGGGCGCTCCAAGACTGATAAATGGGGTTGGCCAAATAAAGGTATGTCTTCTTCTATTATCACACTGTCGGGAAACGTGGTCATAAGTCCCACACTGTCGGAACTCGTGGGTGATCAACACGGGCAGTGGAGCAGTAGGGAGTGACGTACAGTCAGCTGTGGCATGGGCACCAACGCCGAGCATCGACCCACAGCGAGGAGGGATTTACAATTTTTTTTGTCCGTGCTCAAAGCTGTAGCACTCATAGCATGCATAGGGCGGTCGATAAAGTCTTTTTATCTTTAGAGACTGGGGACCGATGCTAATGGAATCGGGGAGACTTGATCCGTAAAAAGTTATATGATCATGTTTTGCTTCCTCCTGACATTATAGATTGTTGAACTCTTTCCGGGCACATGTTTACTAGTTATGCCTCCGAACAATCAAAGAGGTCGTAGTTGTAGACTACGCCCTTTGCTGGTATTGATTTGGATGAGGTTTGATTGTATCAAAAATGCTGTCTTCGGTGATGGGCATGTGGAAGAGCATCCGAGCCTGAGTTAGGTCCTGGCTCGGATAGAACCACCCTGCCATACCGTTTCAGATGGCCTTCCGGATCATTCAATTTCTTTTCTCCAAATACCGCCTGCAAGGAAAAAGTGCCACACTCTCCTGATAATACGCCCACTACCAAGTAGGGTAGGGCTATGGCGGACAGGTGGAGTAGATGTAGTAGCTTTTCTCAAAAAGTGTTGGGGATGTAGTATCAGGGCGTCTCAACATTTACAGAGCGAATGGAGTTCGGCTCTGTAATGTCTCGCTCCAATTTCATCTTTGGGCTTCTCATAAAGCAGAGGAAAGCATCATCTGCCGCAGCAAAATTTATGTAGCACCTCATTTGGATTGTCCCATTGGTCATCTAAATAAGACGGGATGCGGCGAACCACACCATAGCCTGGGGGAAAAAAAAAATAAAAAAAAAAAAAAAAATAATCATGTAATGCTCTGTAGGACAAGGCTGGGACCACGTTGGACAGAAGCAAGGTGTCAACGTAGAAGTGCCCCGGAGGCCAGTCTCGTCTCTCAATCCTGTCTGCGTCCTGATGCGGGGACCCGCCAGACCGGGGAGCTGAGGAGGAAGGTGCGGCGCCCGCTTCGTGCCACGTCGGGCCTGGAAAGGCGCCAGAGTGGCAATGTGAGAGGATCCAATGGGAGAAGTCGAGGACAAGCGGACGTCATGGAGAGAGGCAGGCTGGGGTAAATAATTGATTGACTCATAAAAACAAAATTACTTCACTTCCCACGCCCCCACCCACCACGGAGCCAACCAGGGGAAGCTGTCTGCTGGGGAAGGGACTTCACCCAACAGATTCAGGGGTAGCAGGGAAGTATACGTTCGGTTGCCTAGTGTTGTGGTGGCAGCCGCGGGACCGAGCGGTGCCACCAGGCACACCTCGCTTGGCCCTTAGACCACGCCGATTGATCCAGCGGGGCCACACGAACTACCCCGTCTTACCCCAAACCCCCCCTACCAAAGAAGCGTGGTTGCCCACCGAAGGGAACTCAACCCGCCCCGAGGTGCGATCAACTCCCAGATAGGGGCGCGCGGGGAATATACGGGATCGCCACGCACGGCAAACACGGGGGATGCGGAGCGTGAAGTATAAAAGGAGAAGAAGCGTGAGACGAAGAGAATGTCTCACCGGGCCTAGAATCGCCCTAGGAAAGGAGAGCAAGGGGGAGGAAGCCTAAAGGCGACATCACCGGAAGCTCCACTCCAGTGACGGAGGGGGAGCGCTTGTCCCACGAGGCCGACGGCCACCGAACCCAACAATGGCAGGCAGCCGCCGAGTAGTGGCGGCCGTCGACCACACTTCAAGCCCCGCCACCACGTGTGACCAAGGTGACTCCTCACAGCGGGATCCCCGAAGAACCCAAAACCTTTCGCACCGGCGATGTGGCCTAAGAAACACCCACATGCCCTGCCTATCAACTCACATTCGATGCGGGGCATCGGAGGACACGGGGGGGCGGATGAGCCTCACAGGGTCACTATAAGAACCCTGCCCCCGCCACCAACGGGCGAGGACCAACCATCAGAACCCTCAATGAACCCCAGAGCCTACCATCCGAGCCCTGGGTCACACTGCCTACAGGCGCTATAGGCACAGATTAAAAAAAAAAAAAAAAAAAAAAACTTCCGTGCAAATCATATTTTCGGAGATATAAGACTTTTTTAATACGAAGGAGTGTATAATATACACCCCTTTCTTATTAAAAAACGCTTTATTTTGGGTAATGCCATTTTGTTAAAGGGGGGCGAGAAAAGATTTACGTCGCCACACTTTTCTTCCTCTTGTGACCTGCATCGCCCGATCTTCCCTTTGCCGGGGACCCCTTTTTTAAGCAGTTTGGGTTTATTAGGGGAGGTTAAAGCGTGGGACTAGGTTAGGTTAGGTTAGATTAGCGAGTCAAAGGGGGGTTAGGTATTTATTTTTATATAGATCATATATATGAGATAGAAAATTAAACAAAAACCCAAACCCCAAACCCCTTAATCGTAATTAACCCAAACCCAACCTGTCCCATGCTTTAATCCAACTAAACCCAAAATTCCCTTAAAAAGGTTTGCCCGCGGCAAGGGGAAAAAACAGTCGGGGCGATGCAGTCCCCTGAGAAAGAAGAGTGTGGGGACGTAAGCTCTTGTTCGCCCCCTTTTATGAAAAATTGGCTTTATCTCACAAGTAAGATTTGCGAGGGAAGCTCAAGAGGAATGTTCCCCTAGAATCCAATAAGGTAAACAGAAACCACACCCCAAAATGGGTAGGGAATTCGGGTTCCTAGTGAAAAAATAATACATAGGCATGAGTCAGTGTCTCAGAAAAGGGACCGGCAGTCCTTGCCATTTTACCTGATTTTTATATTACAGGTGGCCTTTTCTTTATGCAGGCCTTTTAACCGGCCCGCTCCTGTAGAATAAAAAAAACCAACAAAAGGGAAAACAGAAAAAAAACAAAAATACATACAAGCAGCAGTTCTATTTTCTTTCTCATACACCACATTCCTTTCCCAAAACTTTAAGTCTTAATCCCCGTGCCCTTTTTCACCACACAGTCCCCGCAGCAATAACATCAGTCTTCCTGTCCTTTTAAAACCTCATTCATTTCACATCCCATTTCAGTCCAAATCCCACGTACGCGGAGCATATTTCCATTCTCATTCCCCGATTATACTTCTCAGATCATATATTCTATAATTCTCACTAGGTAATCTATTTAATCTTTACAAAATGCTAAACACTATCAAATCAGCGTCAATTTCTGTAAAATCTATCACATATGTATATATAGACTAGATCATGATATTAATTTTACTGATAAACGTATTATAATGATAGGTGCTTCATTCAATGATTAATAATTGCGTAAACCCTTATTTATAACTTACAGAAAAAGTATTACGACTTATTTGACGCAGAGTATGACCTTCGACGACAAATCGACTAGCAACATTTTGTATAAATTTCACAAAACGCATTTCAGTCGAACATGTATTCGGCGAAATGCACCCTCGAAAGCTTCGAAAACAGATCCGACCAAATGGCAAGTTCGCACGAAACAGATCGAAGCGAAACGCACGTGTGTATCAGCAGTGGCCACGCGATGCACATCTCGGGTGGCCACGGTAGCATACCCGCTTGAGAGATCGCCTGTTCAATCTAAATAGCCCGTTGTTACAAATAGACGCTATCACTTAATCATGCATATAAAACTAGATAATATAACTACGACCTAATTTCATGTAATACTATCCTCTTGTCTAGACGCCTATTAAAACACCTTGTATGCTCGCCCTATTCGCCTCCGATCTGGATGCTTTCTACTGATCAGATCCGGCTACCGCATCCGGTGTTTTTATTGGAACGGCCGATGCAGTGTTCTAAATGTTTCTACGACGAGCTCAGTACCCTACATGCCATATAATATATAAGTGTGCATAAACCTATATATTACTACAGTCGATAATTATATTAATGACTTGTATTATCTTCAACTTTTACCCAATGTTATGCATTCAGGCGATACAAATTACCATACAATAACTGAATCTTTTCAATGGCCCTTTCCCTATTACTTACAACTGTCTGGCACCATCTTTGCCTACTTGTTACAGGTCAAGGCCACCCCCCATCTTTCTTTCACCCTCCATGAGATTAAGCAGCAAGCGTCTTGTAAATTCCTCCTGTTTTTTTAAAAAAAACAAATGAAATTATAGCAGAAGTGGATTTTGCCTACTTCAAGAGACGCCTGTAATCTTAGTGAAGTACATCTAGGTAATTATGCCCTAATCAAGGTTCTTTACTCTTCATTGCTTCATTCCCACATCAGGTAACAAAGTTTGTTTCTTCATATCCGCCCTATCACTGATTCATCCTGCTAGTCGTAAAAATAGTTGCCAAGCTCTCATCAATTGGTTAGTATGTTGGTCTTGTTGCAAGTCGTAAGTTTCTTCCTGATGTCTTTTATATAGTCTCGCACTTGCACTAAATAGGAAGTCGTTCTAAACTTCATCCATGTCCAGTGTCTATATTCGCTCGTGCAGTGCTATGTCCTGCTTGTATGTTATGTACTGTCTTCTGTAGTTTGTAGTTTCAATAGATGTCTGATTCTAGCATCTAGTGAATTAACTTACTAAGTAATGCCTGAGCTTCTAAGTTGCGATGTGGTCTGCTCGTTACCTTGGTTTGGCAGTTATAGTCCTCCTTAGGCTTCCAGGCCTAGATTGCTCACCATCTGCTCACCTTCAGGACCTAACGTGAAGAATTACATTGAGCCAAGTCTACCACATTATTCTCCCTAACTCGGTCAAGCCTAATCCCACTAACCAGCTACTGTCGGCGCGAGTTCCCGGTTTGTGTCAGCGCGACGAGAATTTGGCTAGACAAGAGTACAGGCTTACCTTATTTCTAAAAAATACTTGTTCGATATGTGCTATGTAAGTGTAACATTGATCTACTCGCCTATAGCCTTATGTTCCTTTAGTCAACCAATTGGAGCTATGTATGAAAAGGAAGCAAGTTAGTACAGTTGCGGTCACTGAGTCGTCAGCCCGACTCAAACCGAGCAACCAATCGCGACACTCCACTTGTAATAGACTAACAATGAAAAATACAGGGTATTGCTTTTATAGAACACCACACCTTTTTACGCAATGACATTATTATTTAAAATTCAGTTATCATGCTTTAACTCTTGTTAACAGATCAAACATACTCTGTGCCAGAAGGAGTCGCATGAGCGTGCCTAGCAGGGACAAGTTTTGACCTCGCCCAATGAGAACGTGAAGCCTTCGAAAGAACTGATCTAACTCACACTCGCGATGACAAAGAAGCATTTGTTGGACACGTTCTTACAGGCGTCTGAAAAAAAAAAAATATATATATAGGCCTTTCATTACGCACAAGTGGATGCCAAAAGGCCTAAGCGTGTTATCAGCCAGGCCTGATCACAAGGAAATTACTAGTCAAATTATTCTCCTTTAGGTCCACTGTACAAGTTGTACATATTCTAGTTTCTAAACCCAGCCTACAACCTAGGACGATAATCATTTTATATATATTGATATGATTTTTATTTTAATTTATCCACTTACTTATTTATTCTATTTTATATTATTTTTATTTTTTTTTAGACAGAAAGCGAATGTTCATACTGACCAGCGTTTAACAAAGAAAGATAGCAAAGCATGAAGCCGTGGTCTATAAGCATGGATGAGCCCTGGCCCTAACATCTTGAAGACCTGCACCATGCCAGTCCACGGGAGCGACACGAGCCGGTCAAAATTGAAAACCAAGAAAAGACTATCGAACTTTACACTGGAAAATAGACATAATGATCATCAAGCACTATGTAAGTTATTTAATGTAGTAGTACAGCTAATTGTATTTTGTGGGATCTTTATCATCATGTTTTATAACACCATTATGATGTACATTGTCGTGCATGAGTGCGTTTTTATCTATCCAATACAAGGTTTGCAGTACTCAGTTGATCCATACTCCACCATTTAATTCTTTGAATCCATATAAACTTCTAGACAATCCTCAATTTTTATCCAGATTGCGACAATCAACGAGTGCCAACGTTACAATCCACTGAAGATACAACCTCGCTCGTTGCTGAACCTAGAAGTTAACGGACCATGGGAACTCATTGGAGTCGACTTGATAGGCGATCATACATTTTTATATGCTATTTGCTTTAATTTTGGTTTTGGGTGCCATTTTTCTGTTTGTCATTAATGTTCATCTATGCATTAAAAGAAGGATGATGAACTGCCGTCCTTAACATGTAGCTCTCTAGTAATGTTAACTTGCTTTAATGTTACAAATATAAATAAGTATTTCATACTTATAATTTTTTGGACTTTTGCTTCTTAACCATGAAATTACAGCTACACTCACCGGATGGTATAGATCCATCTGTTACCTAACTAAAGGACTGCCAGTGATGATGCTTCACTTTTGGGTTAACTCTGTGGTGGTTGGGCATATGCTGTGAGTTTTGCTGCATGTAGCATAAGTGCACATGAACATAGTAAAAATAACTAGGTACAGAGTATCAGTGAATTAAATATAAAAATGCATCTGCACTTATATATGACCATTTTTGTGATTATCATTATAGATCTTTGGTGATTTGACTAATACATTGTGTTTTGACCTTTAAGCATATTTTGCATATTTATACCTTGCTTCATAATCAAAATGATAGCTAACTGCATTGCTTTTATGAATCAAACAAGTTGCAGTCGTGAATCAAACAACCAGTACTATCATTGCACGGAAACAGAAGCAAAATATGAATCAAGTTTACTCTTTCCTACTGCATGCTTTTGAATTTTTTGTACCATTTGTATCTTCCCACGATCTCTCCAATTAATGTTGTGCTGGCTTCTTCTGCATGATTTATTTTTGTGAATGTTGTGATTATCCAGGGCCACTGCCAGTTAGTGATGATGGGTACAGATATGTATGCACGCTTGTGGACCACTACACCAAGTTTGCGGATTTCTACCTTCTTAAAGATAAAACTTCACATGGGGTTGCTAAAATCATTAAGTCCTATGTTCTCAGGTAAATTATGAGAAGAAAAAAAATGTAGCTAATTACCCATTGACATACATTAATGTTGACATTGGGCATGAAATACTTTACAACGTAATCATATATCATGAAGTATTGTGTGCAGTCATATATAATTTCATAGGTTTACCATCTGCATGTATTTAAGATATGGCAAACCTGAAAGGATACTGACAGACCGAGGGACGTGAGTTTTGTGCTGTGGTAAGAATTAAGTGTTATTACTTTTTATTTATCTCCCATTGATAGACATTCATAAAAAGAACATCCTACTTCAACATTCATTAGGGGTTTCTCATGGCTTCAACAAGTATTTTGGGAGGGGAGTAAACAAAAAACCCTGATTATAATTTTACTCTGGGCCAGCACCTCGTCTGATTTAACTGACATTTGGGTAGAACCAGCATCAGGACCTTTCAATCCTAAACTGGACTATTTCTAAGGATCGAGAAAGGAGTCCACATGTCACCAACAAGTGTCAGTTATATTGAATAGAACAGACCAACAGTGTATTAATATGTGGGATCACCATTTACAATCCGTCATCATGGATGGTGTCTTTAAGAAGTATTTGTGAACAAATCCCATTATCATTATGCCTGCAGTGTTATTCATATTATATTCGTCATTTACATGTAAGGCGTGTTATTTTAATGAAAGGTGTACAAATAATGTTCTCCTTTCAGCATATTGTTTTCAAAGACATTTCAATCATATTCCATAGGGATTAAGCTTTTTATACTTTTTTTAACCAGTAGCGATCTCCATGTTATTTTCTTATTCACACATACATTAATTTTCATAGTTGTCCTTAAAGACCAAAACTTTTACTCGCTGAGAGTGTATTTATAAACAATGATATATCAAGTAATTGAGAGCAACTTCTAGGTATGTATTTTGTTGGCCTTAGAGTTACATATGTAAATAATAAGAATAGACAACTCTATCATAATACACCTTGCTTCAAGGAGAAAGTCTTCTCTCCCATTCTCAGTTTGGCTACCGACATGGCCGAAGCACAGCTGACCCCTTAGCCCACCTGGAAACATACATTACCACAGCCTTTGCCCGTCACGAATCAGTCCTTGCTGTTTTCTTTGATTTAGAGAAAGCTTATGATACCGCCTGGCGACATCATATCCTCCACCAGCTAACCTCTTTCGGCATAGCTGGTAACATGGGGGTCTTTCTCAAGTCCTTCTATGTGATCGCTCCTTCAGAGTCGAAGTATCTTTCTTCACTTCTTCGTCCTTCCCACAATATGAGGGTGTCCCCCAAGGAAGTGTCCTCAGCACTTCCTTGTTCCTCATTGCAGTAAATGGACTCGTCTCCATCTTACCACCTGGCGTCCGGTCCTCCCTTTACGTGGATGACCTAGCCATCTACGCTTCCGGCCCTTCCCCGGCACCCCTCCGCAGTCTCCTCCAATCTGCAATTTCCGCTGCTTCTTCCTTGGCTACTACCTGGGCTTTCGTTTCTCTCCCACAAAATCCTTCTCCATCCTTTTCTCTTGCTCTCGTGTACCACTCCCACCTCCACTTTCTCTATATGACTTTCTCTTGGAGATCCAAGACTGGTTATTCCGACTATCCATACGCCACAAAACAATTTGCTTCTGCTGGGTACAGAGTCACGTGGGTATCTCGGGCAACGAACGCGTTGATTCTTTGGCGCGCTCGGCTACTATATCTCAATGCCCCCGTTTCTCAAACTTGCCTGCTCCGACTACTACCTTTCCTTTAAATCTTTCCTATTCGACCGCTGGCAATCCTCCTGGACCACTTTCTCTGCCAATAAACTTCGCCTGATCAAACCCTCTATCTCTCCATGGTCAAATCCTTACCACTCTAATTGACGTTGGGAGACTGCTCTCGCACGCTTACGCATAGGCCATACCAACCTCACACACTCTTATCTCATGTCACGCTCCTCCCCAACCCTCAGCACACCCTGTCAAGTTCCTCTCACTGTCCAACATGTCCAAATATCCTGCCTCCATCTTACTCCTGCCCGTTCCAATTCCTTCTCTCATTTGTCCTCCCTTTCCCGACCTCCCTGTCTTGCGGACATTCTCCCGGAATCCCCCTCCTTCTCCCTGGAAAATTTTACCTCCTTCCTCAAACAAATCCACATCCTACATCTGATCTAACCATCCTGCTGTAACATTCCGTTCTTTCCCCTTCCCTCATCGTTTCACTATTATTCTTTAACCCTGACCCTTTATATGCTTGCCATAGTGCCATATGACCTCTGATGTCTGGCACATTCACCTTTTTAGGCATTAAATCAATCAATCTAGGAGAAACTTGTATGCATTATAAGATTGTGCCTGGCTAGGCTTTATTGGAGAACATGAAAATTGCCTTCTACCAGCCTGGGATTCTAACCCATGTCCTCTTTGACCTCACAGGCCTCTCAGTTGTGAGGTGAGTGTGAGTACCACCACACATTCATTACAATAATCAAATGGTGTAATACATGACAGTTTACATTACTGTATTGCTAAATATGTCTATGTATACTGTTTTGTTGTGAACCTAGTCAATGTTACTGAGCATTGTCGAACTGAGGTTGCAAAGTATGGAATGTGAATAGTTTACCAAACTATCTTCGTTAATATGAGACTGTCTGACTCGGTTCATTAGCTCTGAGAGAGCCGAATTCCAATGTATTGAAGTTCTATTATGTGATGGTGTACTTGACAGGAGTTCCCTTACTTGAGTACACAATCAGTTCTTGGGCTTTGTAGCTTGAACTGTATCTGTATTACTGTATTAGGTACATCATTACTCTTCCAATTTACTGAATGCTGTACACATCGTAAGAATGATAATGGGTCAGTACAGCTATACCGCAATAAGACTCAACAGCATATTTCACCGACTTAAAATGGTATACTTCTTGTTATCACCATCACCTCTTATTTCACTCTGATGCATCTGAGACATGTTTGAGTGATTATAGTAGGGGCATATATATAGGAATATAAGTAGGGGAATCCCTGTACATTAATTGAATCATAGGTAGAAGGTAGGTAAGCAAGGCAAGCCTTGGCTTGCTTTATGAAAATTCGGAGTCACACACTGTCCTTTTTTTGTACCAAAATTTGCTTAAACGAACAAAATATGAAGTTACGGTTCAAATTGCTCTAAGATTTTGAGAAATTAATGGGAAAATAGGTTTTGCTTAACGCATATTTTGCTTACGGTAATGCACGATTTTCCAGAATGTAATTTGTACTAAAGGGGGTATACTAAATGTACTAAATGGGGTATACTAAATATATATATATATTATATATATATATATAAAATATATATATATATATATATATATATATATATATATATATATATATATATAATATATGTATATATGTATGCATATTACACACACACACAAACACACATATTTACACAGGCTATTTAACAGAAATCTAAAGCAATTGGGTAATCCATGCAACAATTTCATATATGAAATTTACTATTATGTGCTTCTTTTGTTGGTCAACTCCCCATATTGCCCAAAGAATCATGTTACTCTCCTTTCTTACTTTGTGATCTGTCAAATTTCCAGGAGGAACCTGAGCGACTGAGCCCTTCAAGTGGAAATGGTGACACCGTTTATGTAAGTAAAATACTGATGCAGCTTTTCTGTATGTTAGATCCTACTTAACAAATAAGAATACAACAATTATAATGCCTGATGGTTACTATGTAACTATAACTAACTAAACAAGCTATTCAAGCTTATTTGTGCTCTCTAAAATAGCATTTTTTTTGGTTTTCCAGTATTTTGAAGAATCGTTCATCCTACCCACTGATGAGAAGCTTCTAAGCTTTAATTATTATCTAAAACTTGAACGCAAAAGAATGCACATCAAGGTGTGTATTTAAGACTTAAAGTAATCGTCCAGACCCATTTTTTCTTTGCATAATTATGTTGAATGTTTATTCAGAATACCTAATCTTGGGTTTGTGGCGCTGGCGCTCTACAACTTTGTCTTCAGTGAAATTTTTCGAATCTTGAACTTAAGTGGCTTTTCTGTGAGTTTGAAGTGAATTATAGTGGTTTTCAGGTGAGCTTCGTGCATCTGGCGGACTTAGTGTAGGTCTGAATGAAATTTTGCAAAAATATATGCTAGGAGTGATAAAAAGAAGACAACCCGGAAAACAGCGAGAAATTGAGAGAAGAGAGAGTTGAACTTGGCAGGAATAGAAAAAAACTGCTTCAGGTTGAGGAGGTTTGAGAGAATAGCCAATATTTTCTTTTTATTACTTCATCCCTAAGTAAAAAAGAGTACTGTGTAGCCGAGTGTTGCACTGATTACGTCTGTACTATGTTTAACCAGGTCAAGAGTTTAGCCAAGGGTCTGGCTGGAGAAGTTCCCGTAGGAAAAGAGGAGCTTGATGGTGACGGTAAGAAAAAACGTGAAATTACATGGTTGGGGCCGGGAGGCGCAAGCCAGTCTGATAAAAGTCTGGTCAAGAAGTATAGTGCTTCCCCCTTTCCAGCGGTGCAGATAAGGGAGGTTCGACAAAAACCTCCGGGTCCCTTGGGAAAGGATCCACATGGTCGGGAGGCCTCAAAGAGTGGGTTGGAATAGCCGCAGGTGGAGTTGCGGTAAGTATTGCAGCCGTTTATGCAGCAGTGCAAGTATCAAAGATGATATGGGGCCGGGATTACACTAGCGGAGAAATGTTTGAATTGCTTTAAGAGCACGAACAAAAAAGAAAGCTAGTTGAGTCTCTGCTTATGGATAGGAATGATATAGCCAGGGCGCGTATAAGTACGACCAAATTTCCTGGCACAAAGGGCGAGAGCAAGGCAGTGCATGAGTACTGGCAGATAGCCCAGGAGCTTAAGAAAGCTCAGGTAGCTCTGAGAGAGCTGCAAACAAAAATGGCGGTAAAAGGAATTGACACGGATGGATTGAATGCCGTTGCATCAGATGTGGTGGAACGGCAAGGAAAAGATGCGATGTGTTAAGGAAGATAACGCGCCTTGCGGCAACTGGATAATTGTCGAAAACAGAGAAGATGGTTATGGAAGATCGCCTTGAAAGAGGTGGCTGCGTACCATCATGCCCCTGCGATTGGTGTGTCAGTAAAGGAGAAATATCAAGCGCTGTTCCTGGCCTGGAGGGTACAAAACTGAAAGGCATAGAATGGGCAGAGTCGCTTTCTAAAGCGGCCCAGACGTCGGCGAGTGGGCGGCGGGGGTTTCATTGCTCCCCCCCAGTATGTCAGGCCATGTTTACTGGGTGGCCGATGAAAAAGGAATGGAAAATTGTAAGTATTTGCAAGCAAAGAAATTGTTGCTTTGAAAAGTTTGAAAAGAAGCAAGAAATTGTTGCTTTGAAGAGTTTGATTAAAGAGTCATCATAATAAGGCATGGTAATAGTAAAAATAAGTTACATCACTGGGAAGCCTGAGGTTTTTAAGTGTTGGTAGGCTAGTTTAAGGAAAGGGGTTCCTTTGGGTCATGTCCCCCCCCCCTGTTAGATTAGGTTTTTCTGTTTTATTCGTAACCTATATTTTCTGGTAGATTTTATGTATTTTGGAACAATCTGAACTGTGTTTCTGAGATTGGTTACGTATCCGAACTAACTGAATCTCACCACTAGTTTACTAACCTAACATGGACATTAGTTACCTAACCTAACCTAACCGATTAAGTTATTGCTGGTATTTAATCAATGAATGCAGAAACACCAGTAAAAGCTTATAAAATGTATATACTGAGTACTATAATATCAAGATCAAGAACTAGAACTATCGCCGAAAATTAGAAGTCCCACCGATGTGAAAAAAATTGTATAAGATATATATTATATAAGTTATTTTAATAGGAAGGCGTGTACATATGAGATATGAAAATAAAACTAACCTAACCCCACCTTTTGACTCACTAACCTAACCTAACCTAACCCCACCTTTTGACTTACTAACCTAACCTAACCCCACGTTTAACCTCCAAACTAAGCCAAATCCTCATTAAAAAGTGTCCACGGCAAGGAAGAATCGAGGCGATGCAGGTCACAAGAGGAAGAAGAGTAGGGCGTAAGTAAACACTTGTCTCTCGCTTTCCTATGAACAAGTCATATCTCCAAAAGTAATTATTTGCAACGGAAGCTCATAGAGGGAATGTTTCATAGAATCCAATAAGGTAAACAGAAACCAAGCTCCCAATTGTGTAGGAATTTTGGTCCTAGTATAAAATAATACCACCTTGGTTCTAATTATTTGGTAGCTACAACCCATTAACTAGGATATACGGTGACTTGCAATTACATATCATCATAAACTAAGCACATAAGCCTGATAGTCCTTGAGCCAGACCAAAAGTAATGCTCCGGCGGGGGGAGTAATTCTCATTATGATTTTCCATTAGACCAATGTCTCAAGTGTCAGAAAAGGTGTGATGGACATCTGAGAACGTAGCTTAGTGCCCGGATGGACGCCATCTTTGAAACCACCCAGCTCGAAAATGCCCATTGGTGGGGTACATTGTTGCACGTGTATCTGGACTTCTATACTAGCTATCGATGTGCGGTTGACGACTAAATATACGTCCAATGTGTACCGTCTAAATAAAAAATAATATGAAGCATTTTGTTATAGATTAATTATTATAAAAATCAATTATCGAAAAAAAATAATATATTTTTCAATATTTTATTATTAGACTTGTACTTTTTTTAGTGAAACAACACTGGTATGATTTTCCAAATTATGCATTTTGCTACACCGTTTATCTGTCTATAAAAATAACTCAACAAGTACAACATATCATCCACCACGAGTTTACAACAAATATATGTAAAGAGGCATAAAATGACTTAGGCCGCCGCTGGCATTATCTATTCTGACGATAACGCAAGTTAGGAATGTCGTACGGAGAGGATTTTAACACCATACGATATCTAATAAGCAGGCGGAAATTGTTACATAGGAAATCTGCACTTTGGTGGCCATCTTGGATTTCAAAATGGCCGCCAATTATATTAATTATTCATTACTAGAGTTTGGAAAGACGTATGGAGCTGATTTTAACACCATACGATGTATATTCCTAATAAGCAAGCGGAGGTATCATTGAAACATGTCTTGTTTTAGTCAAATAACACCGGTATGATCTTCCAAATTATACATTTGCTAAACCGTTTATCTGTCTATAAAGATTTTCAGGCAATTGGCCTGCATTATAATAGAGAACAACATATGCTATACAATATACAGTGCACACAAAGTTAATCATCAGAGTCGCCATCAGAGTCATTGGCATCCTGAGCCACGATAGCATCATCCTGCACCATGTTGGAGCATCCCTGCAGCTTACACACAACAGTGCACTTCAACCCATTCAGTATGCAGGAGCAATCTGACGGTCGACACGTCCTTCTGCATGTGCATGAGATGAGATTCAAGACGACATCTGGAGCTGGTAGACCCGCCATCCATCGGATTTTGAGCGAACCACCATCATCGAGTTCCCAGCCATGTCCTGCTGATGGTGCTGGGACGTCTGGCAGGTTTTCAAGGCTGCGTCGCCAGATAGCCGCCTGATAGTTGGCCCTAAGCGTATGCTGCATCAAGGAGTCTTCACAAGGCGGCAATTGTCCAGATTCGATCTGGCCCTTCTTTGCACAGAACATGTGATAACGGAGTGAATTAGCACCGACGATCTTCGTGTTCCTGGCGTACAGCGACACGTGAAGGCCTGAATGCTATTGAAGACGTCTGTTGGTACATTCCACGAAGATCCCAGATCTGTGAATGCTTGAAGATACAGATCATTCGCTTGCACAAGCTTCAAAGCCTTTATCTTTCCTTGGCTAGCCAGAGCACTAACAGTGTCACACCCGCTCCATGCATGAAGCCATGGCAATGCACTGCAAACTCCAGACCCCAATACCGCAGCCAACTTTCCAACGTCAATCATTCTGACTCGAACCTTTGTTCCTCGTCTGATGAAGAGCTGACTATCGATGGTTCTGCTGAGATGAAGACTGATGATCAGAACGTCGGTGTCATCTGCCACTAAGAGATCGTCTTGTAGTGGGTAGCGGCGTGCTTTGCGTGGAGAAACATACGCGTGTTGCTTCCTCGTGGCTACATTCGAGTGCTTGCACCAACTTCCACCTATCGCGGGTCAGTACCAGACATTTTCACCACAGGTGACATACAGTGTTCTGTTGCCTAGCTTTTCGCGATTTGTTTCATGTTTCCACGACTCCGCAGAAACACAACCAGTTTCTCCTTTGTCTGGCTGCAAGCAAAGGAGACGCCGCCAGTTCATGATTTTGTGTGCGGGTCTGATGATCTCGCTGAAACTGATGCCTTCATTTGAACCGCGGTTCAACACGCTCAGCTGCTTTGATGGATTCTTCTGTGTATGTGTCAAAGACAACATCGATGCGCTCACTGCCTTGACCAGCGTGAAGCGCTGCAGCAAGGATGCGGTCAGATAGTTCTTCGAACGTGTCGTTTCGCCATGCATCTTTTGTATGAGAGCCATCGCATCAATTATTGTTGCACTTCGCTTGTCAACGTTATCGGTGGTTTCCACAAGACCTTCCATGTGTTTCGCAAGTGCAAACTTTGTTCGTTTTTTCATTGACCATCAACGTTTGCCAAAGACCATGGTAACGGCCCTAGTGGGTGACAAAGGACAAGTTGCATGTCGAGTTCCTTGTCTTGGCGATGAGTATCATGGTGGCAAACAGTTGTCTGTCAGCTCTCAGGACGATTCCTTGTTTGTGGCCTTCACAACTTTCTGCTTGATCTTACCAAAGGTCTTCAAGTTTAGCTTCTTCACTGTGTCATAAAAGCCTGTTCCCTCTTTAAGACGTTTCTGGAAGCTTTGATACGCCGCTTCCCCCTTTTGCAGAGCGTTGAGTAGGTCATTAGAAAACGTCCTCCCTCGCAGCCGCTCCGGTAGATATACTGAGAAGACATGACGGATCATCGGCGAATGGATTGGTCCAGTCATTTTCCAGTAGATCACAGATAGCTGTGACGCCAGACTCATCACGTTTGATGCGAGAAGTAGACAAGTCAGGGTGCTTGGCGTGAGATGTGTCGCTGCCATTCACAAGGATAGTTTTCGTAGTTGCCTCAGTGCAGCAGCCCGATTGTCTGCAGTTAGATAGTATCGTGACACAGCCCCTTGTCGAAGACTAAAACCTCGTGTTCCTCCAGCTGTTTGCGTATCTTTGTGACTGTTTTCTTCTGTTGTCTGATCAACAGCGATTCTGGCAAATGGATTCCCTGGTCTAAGCTGTACGGAGAAGTAGCCTTGATTGAAATGCCTGTACAACTCGGGGCATGTTTCGTGGAGTTGTCATCTGTGCATAGTACACTGGTAGATATCTAGCATAGTTCACCTTGTTCATTGCGAAACACCAAGGGATCACTCTTCTGACACAAGCCAAGTGAAGCATCCAGTCGCCTTCTCTATCCGCACGAATCAACCCCAGCAGGGTCTCTACCATATCAATATACATCATCCAGAAGCGAGCCAGGTCTCCATGTTTGGTTCGCAGAAAATGTAGGTATTTCGCGAACATGTCAAAGCTCTGTACACATGAATCATCATCGAGAGCAGCAGCGAGAGTCTCGTGGCAAACATCCTCCTTGATGCTGCGAATTTTGAGGTCAGTGCTTCGAATCTGGGGTCCCTTGTCAGGATGATTGCTTTCTATCCACACCTGGAAGCCCTTCCAAATGATGCGCATTAGTGCCTCGTACATCAACTTGTGGAGTCGCACAGCACGGTGTATTGCTTGCCTTCCAGAACCCTGTTGATGGAACCTTCAGCGATTACTCCTGACTCAACAGCTACATCCCGAAGGCCTGCATCTCCAAACATTTCCAATGCTCGAC
Organism: Chionoecetes opilio; assembly: GCA_016584305.1. Taxonomy (NCBI): domain Eukaryota; kingdom Metazoa; phylum Arthropoda; class Malacostraca; order Decapoda; family Majidae; genus Chionoecetes; species Chionoecetes opilio. Next base: position 45,327 of record JACEEZ010008888.1, on the reverse strand, counting down.
ATGAAGTTACAGATGGTATGGAAGTTCCCCATCATGAGCACGATTCTTCCATATCGATCGACATCTTTCCATGCTATTTCGGTCGCCTTAGCAAATAGTGCCTGGTCTAGCACCACCGGTAACGCTCAGCTTGAAGTGTATGACATGTGTTCAGAGCTTCTCTGAGGATTTTTTGCACTGTTGCATATCTGTGGCAGGCGCGTTTATAGTCGGCAGGTAGCCAACTAACATCTTCCGTCACCTGAACACGATCTCTAGTCATGATGTTGAAACCAGTCCACGAACTTATTGTCTGGTCGCATGGTTCCAGCATGCGAGTCATAATCCATACGTGATTTCGGCGCTGCGCAAGGGATGTTGCGCCTGCAAGAGTGTCAGAAAGATCTGCAGGCTTGATTGCAGGTGGGCCCTCTCGTTTCCCAACGCTGTATATGGAAGTAAATCGCTGGATGACGGGATAGATCGTTCTTATCTGCTTTGGATACTGCCGATGGAGGTTGGGGCGGCAAAACACGACTGCGACTTCGGTTGGACGATGATACCGTTGACGCGATGGCGATGTTCCGCCACACTCAGCGATTCCTCTAGCCTGTCGATGTTATCGAATGCTAATACAGTCGGGACCGAAGGGTGCACATGTGACGGAAGTGGTACTGTATCTTTCTCCACACTTGCTAATTGTCTATGCATAGCGCTGTCTCGATTTCTTCCAGAACTGTGTACGAACATCCGTGCCCGAGTCGATTCAATATTTTGATGACCTCTGTATTACGGTGAGCGTTTTCATGACCACGGAAGTAGGACATGCTTCGATGTTCTGATGGTACCCCGGTGTACAGCATTGATGATATCTTGAGCCATCGACCATACCAGTGTGTCGGCACGCGCAGAGCTACCCCCACTCCCGCAAATCAAAGTATGCAGAAATACACGAAGATAATCTGGTATCTTCACGTAATCTGAAGTGAGTTCTTGCTGGCTGAGGCGGCCAACGTTCATTGTAATGAGCATCTTTGATCTGGTGTCGCAGTGAAGTAGCTGCACGCACAATGTTACTTTCATCGTCCGTTCTTCAAATGCTTTCACTTCTGCTTTCAGGTTTACGCACTCTGCAGCAATCTCTCGCTTTGTCAGATTATCGGGCATCAAGTATACACGGTGTTTCACATTGAAGAAGATGAGCGATTCTCCAAACTCTCTTTGTAATGTGCGCTGCAGATTCTTCTTGATGGAGTCACGAACATCAACTGAAAATGTATCTGAAGACAGGATATCTGTTGCAACATCAACTATTGGAACAATCCTCGGGTTCAAGAACAAGTCAGTGCGAATGAAATTGAATATACATCGTATCATTTCATTTTTCTCGATATTATCTTCAATGTCAGTTTCTACTTGAGGTTTTGGGGCCGTGTGTAGTTTCTATAGCAGGAGAAGTGGTAGTGAGCCTCAGCTGCAACCATATCTCGTGTAGTGAATGCCAAAACTCTCTCATCATTGCGAGCTGTCGCAGCATCTCTTATTGTCTTATCTGCTCGAAGTTCAACAGCCAAGACAACTGTTTCACGGGTACGACTGCCTTTTATGAATTTTGAAGCACGCTGGCAAAAAATGCATTTATCATCGTAGACCGTTGAAGTTGATTCTGTCTCTTCCCGTGATGATCGCCGTCGCACCGCATCGCCAGTATCAACTGAAGAACTTCTAGCTGCATTGGTCAAAGTAGCTAGGTGTTTTTTGTGAGTGAAGTCTGATCTACAAGCCCTATGGTATAATATTGGAATATTAGGAAGTTCAACTGCGCCTTCTTGGACTAGCTTTAGAATTGGATAAAAGTTTCTAACTGCGGCTGCGTCACACAATGTCTTCCAAGAACTGTTGCCCGCTGCCTTGCTTAGTTCAGAGAGTGGCGACTTCTTGCTGCACAGGATGCACGTTCCGGACTCAGGTTCAATCTTCGCCCGTTTCGCCTCGACACCGGCCATCTCAGCTGAAAGAACAAAAAGCCTGACGTTAGATTACTCCGATATCCGAAAAGCTCGCCAGCTTACATAGACATACTCATCCAAGTCAGTGAACATGTTAGATGGCGCCACATACAACTCTATAATAGAGTTGTATGTGGCGCCATCTAACATGTTCACTTTTAGTTCTTAAGCCACCCCCCCCCCCTCAGAAATTAATCAGGTCACCGCAACAAATCTCAGACTGAGATATAGAATATAGAATATAGATATAGAATAGACTGACGTCACTTTCGGCACTGGGTTCTGTGGGTTGATTATCGGCGGGAAATTCCAACTGACATAGTTCGGTTTGTGGAAAGTGCATGCCTTTTCATATATTTTTTGTGTACACTCGTGGTGGATGATATGTTTTAGTTTTTGAGTATTTTTATAGACAGATAAACGGTGTAGCACAATGCATTAATTTGGAAAATCATACCAGTGTTGTTTCACTAAAAAAAGTACAAGTCTAATAATAAAATATTGAAAAATATGATTTTTTTTCGATAATTGATTTTTATAATAATTAATCTATAACAAAATGCTTCATATTATTTTTTATTTAGACGGTACACATTGGACGTATATTTAGTCGTCAACCGCACATCGATAGCTAGTATAGAAGTCCAGATACACGTGCAACAATGTACCCCACCAAATGGGCATTTTCGCGCTGGGTGGTTTCAAAGATGGCGTCCATCCGGGCACTAAGCTACCGTTCTCAGATGTCCATCATGCATTTTTTGATACCTGAGATATTGCCCTAATGGAAAATCATAATGAGAATTACTCCCCCCCGGAGCATTCACTTCAAAATATGGCCGGTTGGCTCAAGGACTATGACTACCAAGCTACATAATCATCAATCACGATTTAATACAGGTAAGAAACGTCAAATCGTGATTTTGACATCGTGGAACAGCGATATTCAGTTCCATGGAATGAGTCGTGCGCACTGGTTGAGCTGGGGTTTTGTGGTCAATGTTATCAACTGCAGCAGTCGTGAAGAGACCACCTTTCAGCTCAGGAGGACAAACTGCTTTCTCTATCTTGTAGTAATGGCAGATTTTGTCGCCAAGCTCAGTTGAGATGGCCAGCACCCGGTCATAGGAAATACTCAGTCCCAGATCATACAAACGGTCCACCAGTTCACGCTTGCGAGTCTTCGTGTGGACCATCCACACCCAAGTAGATGGGCAGAGGTGTTTCCCTTCCTTGGTTGTGCCTTGTTGTACATGGGGCCTGCTGATTCTCCCGACGTCGTACCATGCTGTTGGACATCAGTAGCTGGGAAATCGTGGGCACTGGCTGGGGCATTGTTGAAGAGCTTGACTGTGCCTTGATGTTTGGCCCATTCAAACCATAGCAACTAACGCTAACAGAGACACTGGAACAGAATCTTCCTGGCTGTTGGGTTCAAAGGAACCACCAAATGGCTTTTCATCTTGAACATGTCTCTCCTCACTATGTTCGCAGCCTGGCAAGATGAACAGCATCACCATCAGCATCATGCTCACATGCTTTCCTCAGTGCTTGTCTAACATCTTCGTGTGAAATGAGGACTACATCTCGGCCTTGCTTGTGAGCTTCCATGTCTGGAAAGTAGGCCAGTACTCTCTTTTGAGGTCAGTGGAGTGGACGCTTCCTGCAACATCAGTTCCAAGTTGTTCTAGCCTTGTTGTGTACAGATCGACCAGGTCGCTGACTTTGAAGATGGGTGCAACTAGACTGTCCATGCGAGTATCTTCAATATAAGATACCAGCTCAGCAAATGCAAGGCCTTGATTAATTTTGTCCACACCAGACTCTTCATATATTTTTGTTTCTCTAACTCTGTTGTACAAAGAGAGCAAGCATGGCAGATGGTACCGGGCTTCTTGTGCAATCAAGTCTCCTGCACTCAGTTTGGCCAGTAGGGATTTGTCCTGCAATTTCATTGCACCCTTCCTGACATTGATATCAAGCCCAAATGTTTGATGCTTTTCGAGTCAAAGACTCCCCATCTGGTGCAGGTTTGTCACAGAAGAAGCATGTTTCGGCGGAAGCACTTTTCTTACGAGCACTCTTGCGGGTGAACTTCTTTGAGCTATCAGCAGAGTCATCAGCAGCATCTTCTGGGGGTTTCTTACGCTTCTCTGCACGCTGTAGTTTTGTTCTGTTGTAGAGGAGCCTACATGAGTCGTGCCACTTGGCCTTGTGCCGCTGTAGTGTTTCTTCAATGCCATTCCCATCATCAAGCCTTGAAAGATGATTGATGTGGGCAAAACAGCCAATCCTGTCAAACCTACAAGAAGCTCAGCAATTGTCTTGTACCCTGCTCCCTGTGTGGCACGTGTAGACTCGGCTGGACAGTGAAGCACACTCTGACGTGTCTTCCTGACAAAGAACGCACTTGCTCCAGTCAGTTTCTAGACCCTGTGTTGATGTCCCGGGCTGTAGGGGATCCACCACCTTGTAAACTTTGGCCATTGTCACACCTGAAAGCAGAAGAATAGGGTCAAAATATGTGAAAGTGATTAAATTAGCTGGAGTCTATATTAAATGAACATCACAGTCTAACAAAAACCTGCATTCCTGAATCCAAGGCCATAATTCACAAGCCATCATGTGAGCCTTCTGGCCCCAAAATAATATTAAAAATGTATTTTATTCTAATTATCTTGTGACTAATACCACATCTATTGTACCCAAAACAATTACATATGCCACTAGAGTAGAAAAAACTAGAGAGAGAAAAAAAAAGTAGAGGAAAAACATAAAAGAGTGCACAGAGCACCATTGCTATGGCGGATACAACATTCGAGAAGATATTTTGGCAGCCATTTTGTAAAATGGCAGGCACTCCCAAACCCACAATTCTTCCAAATATTTCACCTATCTGCAGTACTAAAATGCGTTCTTTACCAGTGGCGGCTCGTGATAAAATAAAATGGAGAGACTGCAAGTTTTACAACAGTGGGATACACACATTTTACCTCACTCAGGTATGATTTGTAGTTGATGTTCACGGATTTCAGGGCATGATAGTAGTTGTGGTGGTAGAAAGGATGGTGGGGATGGTAGTGTTGGTAGGAGAGTGGATTGCTGAGGTGGTGATGGTAGAATTACAGTATTACTTGAAAATAAAGTCGGTACGGCTTGATTTCATTCTTTTATTTAATGTCAGCTGGGAAAAGTTGAATGTTTTGCAAATACTTCACTGGATTTTCCATCGTCACAGGGTAATTAAAGAAAGCACGATTTAACCACGCCGTCTACACGCGCTGTAAACACGAGAGGGACGAGATTTAGCTGCCTCGACTGCAGCTCACTGTTTTCACAAGTGGCGCGGCGGCGGCTCAGACATGAATAGTACAGCATATATGAAAGTAACTTAAATTTTGGTCTGGTTTTAATGAAATCTCACTTAGTAACGTATTTAAAATAATTAAATAACATATGACTTTTTTTTATGATATATTTGTTAATATTGTATCAATTATGCTGTGTCTCTAAAGGCATCATACACCTGGCAGTGAGTGTCTGTCTGGGGTGCTGCAGTCTGCAGCCATATGCCACGAGCCGCCACTGTTCTTTACTATAAAAAAAACCGCAGGGTTCAAAGGCAGGTTTCTGCGAAAAAATATATAGAACAATTATTATTGTTCTTCGCAAGATGTACAATTGGTATTGAGATCATGTTTACGTCTGTATGACAATAAAACTCGACCAAAATTTTTGGCAGCTTATAAATGTCAGAATACTACCTTTATTGCGTTACCCAATATTTTACAATGAAACTATTGACCCTAGAATGACTAGACCAAAGATGGCATGAATACTTTTTGTTAAGCTCAACGAGATCTACCCTAAGCATCTATCCGTTTCATTTTTGCTTATACATATTTTTAGATATACAGTTTTTATATTTTGCGCATCATTGAGCCGTTCAATGGGCCAGCAGCTTATTGATGAACCATTCGTCTATCTTTCATCCGTCTAACATATTGTTATGTCTTGATGGAGAGCGTGTCTGCAGGAATCGTATTCCACTTTGAAAAATGTACATTTCTTATTCGCAAGAGTGTTACGCATGTATGCAATTTTCCCTTGATTTTGGATTTTTTTTTACAGGTAATATGCCCTAAAAAACCTTAATTCAGTCATCTATCTATGGAATTTAAATCTGCTTATACCCCAGGGAGGCCTGTTGAAATCTGGATTATTTTGCACTCCATAACGTTTCTCGTAACTAATACGGTTTTTTGAGATATTATGTAAACATTCCTTCCCCCATTTTCCGCAGCTCGTACTACATTCCACTGCTAACTTTTTTTTTTTACCGAACAAAGGCGCATCACAGTGTTGCCACCTGTGGTACAACTGTACCCAAAAGGTACATTTTGAGGCTAGTTGTACTGTGGTCCTACATTTTAAAATAAGGCCATTTTTGGTACAATTTTCCAGGTTAAAGAAAAAATATATACTTTCTGAAACTCAAGCATAAGTATTAATTGATATATACGAGTGCGTAATAACAAGAGTACTACGCTACGTAAGGAAGCGATGAGGAGAAACTCAAAGATATTGTGACAACTAGGGAAATGGTGGAAGAGGGTATAGATAAAATGAAGAATTTTAAGTCGGCAGGACCAGATGAAGTTTATCCCAGAGTATTAAAAGAATGCAGAGGTTGTTAGTGAGTCGTTACGGAACATTTTAGGAAATCGGTCGAGATAGGCGATGTGCCGTTATTGTGGAGGAAAGGAAATGTAGTCCCCATATTTAAGAAGGGAGACAGAGGACTAAAGTCAAATTATCGACCCGTTAGTCTAACGTCAGTGTAGGTAAATTATTGGAATCTATTATTGCAAAAAAACACTTAGAACATTTAGAAAAACATAGTTTGGTCAATGATTCACAACATGGATTCAACCAAGGGTAGGTCATGTCTCACCAATTTATTGAGGTTTTATAGGAAAGTTTATGAGACGGCAGATAATGATAAGGGTTATGATATAATATACTTTAGTAAGGCATTCGACAAAGTACCACACGAGCGACTCTTAAATAAGGTTAAGGCTCATGGAATAGATGGGAAGGTTCTTCGTTGGAGCACAGCTTCGCTAAGTGATAGGCAACAAAGGGTTACAATTAATGGTTCTAAATCTGAATGGGGACAGGTGACAAATGGAGTTCCACAAGGGTCTGTTTTGGGTCCATTACTATTTTTGATTTACATCAACGACTTCGATAGTGGATTCAGTGATAAGCAAGTTGCTGATGATACTAAGGTAAGTAGATTATTGGATAACATCTGATGTAACATATGCAGGGGGACTTAGATAAACTTAATGAGTGGGTAGGTAGTCAGATGGCAGATGGAATTTAATATTGATAAGTGCAGCGTTATGAATGTTGGTAGAAAAAACCTTGATAATAGATACACAGATATGGTATCTATGGTACACAGATAGATACAGATACAGTATATATATATATATATATATATATATTATATATATATATATATAATATATATATATATATATATATATAATATATATAATATATACTATGACAGTACATAATACAAAAGATACATACATAAACATCATAGCATACAATATACATTCATACTACTATACATACATAGATACATATATATATATATATATATATTATATATATAATATCATATATATATATATATATATATATATATATATATATATATATATATATTTTACTATTTTCTTTCTTTGAAACAAATTACATGCGTTACAAAAAGTGCGAAGAAAGCCATATTGAAGTTGGCTTTCAAGAGATAAAGTGGAGGCCAACCTTTTCTGAAAAGGCCATATTGACCTTTAAGGCCAACCCTGGCATACCTGCTTTTCCATATGCACCTATATGCCAACACCACCTCGTCGCCTTCCGTAACTTTAACCGTACAACCGCCGTGCATTGCCGTATAACCACCGTACATTTCGTATCACCACGCACATCGTCGTGGTCCAACCGTGTGAAACGTAATGTACCGTAGGTCTGTCGTGGATAGCCGTAACTCAGCCGTAATCAAACCGTTACAAAAAACGTAAAACCACGTACACGAGTGACCGTGCCAAAAATACCACGGTTACACCGATTTCCTCGCAGTCGTTTGCCGTGGCTGAAACCGTGAATGTTGAAAGTGGTTTTACAAAGGGGACACAGGTGCAGGCTTGTTTCTCTGGATGGGGCGGAGCTTATAAGTGCACCCAGCCTTGTATTTCTCTTCCGCGGAAAGGCGACACCTGGCCCTGCCCCCACGGTTTGGTTCATGACTCAGCATGGTAGTCCTGGAGGAACTTTTTGGTTTGCACAGCAAGGGGGTGGCAGTGAATGGGGCACGTTGATCCGCGAAACTAAGACGGGGCGCCGTCAGTGGCGTCAGGGGCGCTGGATACCACCCCTGTGATCACCAAACACAGGCGCACTTTAAAAAATCCTGCCTGCGTCCCCACGGGGGGGGGGGGCATCCAGCCCTCAAGGATCGCCAAGTCTACCATCCAAAAAAAAAAGCCAGTCCCCCTGGTTTCCCAAGCCATATCCCCGCTGGCTTGTTAGTCAGGGTATTTAAATCAAGTTTTTGTATTGTTCAAATCGTTTCCACAAGCCCTTTTTGGGCCAGAGCTAGACGTGCCCAAAGTTACCAATTTTTTGAGAGACCCAAGCTGGGCTCACACTGGGCGGCCATATCAGACAAACCCAAAAAGGGCCCCATAGGAGAAAAAAGTGAAATTTGGAACTAAAAGTAGAGACCCATAATGATACCATTTTTTGGGGGTTTTTTTGAGATGAGGATCTTTTTCTTTTATTATTTTAGATTCTATGGAAGGTCATGTGAAAGGGTCAAGTTTAGTATTTTTTGCCTAAATTGAATTTTTTTATCCAAAAAATTTAGGGTCAAGAATTTTTATAAAAAAATAAATTGAAGGTATTTTAGGTAAATATGGTAAGCATGCATTTGATAAAACAAAAATATATCTGTAAATATGATCCATATAATTATTTAAAAATATAATTTATTATAATTTTGAAATTGTATAAAAGCGAGCGATACGGTCACATATGGTCTGGAAAGTATTATTGAAATTTTATAAACTCTAGGTACAAGGCATAAACCAACTCAAATGACCCCCAAAAATTTTTATAAATAAATCAGTCATAGGCAGTAATAACAAGCCCAGAAATTACATAGAAAAATACCCCAATATTTTTGCCCAGTACTCAGGCGCATCCTGCCAGATTAAACCCCGACTAGAAGATCACAGGCCCTTAGGCCCCTGAAAACCCACATTCACGAAACTCAACACCTTTTCTTCAACGGGCGAATTTGGGCAATGAGGCAGAAGGTCCGTCGAAGGGTTTCTTTTACAAATTCTTTTCCCTTAGTGCCCACAGCGGCCCGGATCAAAAGAGCGTTTCATCTTGGTAAATCTGGGGGAAAATTAAAATTTTTTGCTAGAACTGCACCCACGGCACCTTGTGGCTGATGAAGACACCCCCCCCTGCTGAACCGAGCCCACTCTGGAAGATGATGGACTTGATCTTTAAATCTTGGGGCCATGTGGTCTTTCCCGAACGGGCCCCCTGTTTGACATCTTGTCTTGATAATTCTCGTAATGCAGACAGTTGAATACTCTGTATGAGAATCATCAACAAACTATCAACGAGCCATGACCATGGAATCGAAAGGGGTTGGGAAGTCCCTCGAGTGAAGACTGCGCTCTACTGCACAGCAGAGTCACGAAGCCGCGTAACATTTGACATGATAATAAACACCCATTGCGTGGGTACAGAACGGCATCAAGCGAGAATATAACAAACATTTCTTTTTGTTTTGCCCAACCTTCAGGTTTTTCATGACTTTAGGGGTTAATGTTTTGGGGCCCAATTCACACGGGGATCCTCACCCCCCAAAAAACTATACAATGAAATCTGGGGGGTCCGGACGGGGCCCCAAAACGGACCTGGCTCTAGGACTGTTTCTGCGCCTCTTCCTTTCCTTCCCCAAAGCACACGCACAGTTTTACCTGTAACGTTCCCATACCCGACAAGACTTAGGTACACGCCCCCATGTGAGGAAGGGTTGCTGCAATTCCTGACCATCATCTTCCGACAAAATCTTGACAAAAAGGGTTTTGAGCTTGAGTTGTACGAAATCAACAGATCTCTTTCAATGTTGCAATCCCTGTTCTGTGGATCACAAAAACTCCTTTTTTTTTGAATTTCAAAGGCAGCAGGGCCAATCAGTTTCAATATGTTGTGGAAGTCAGTTCAACTTGGGAATAGTAAGCGGGTGTTCGTGTTTTAATGTGGCTATGAAAAATGGTTTCCCGTGAAAAGTTTTCTCATTTTAGCCAGTCCTGAAAAAAAAGGATACCCCTCACTATTTTAGAAATTTCTGTGTATTTACCAATACAAATATAGCAATTAAAAAACCGCACATGTATATCTGATATGTAAATGAGTTTAATGTCGCCTCTAGTGGTGCGTCATTGGTGACGCCACAAAAGGTGACTGAAAGAAAAACTTAGCATCTTACTTATGCTATGATGAAGGTCCCCCCTTCTATGTTTAGAACGTCAAAAACCCGCGCAACCAGGAGAGTTAGTTAAATTATCAAAGCATGTATCTCTTAAATTTGTACAAGACAGGTATTAAAAAACAAAATGACGCTTACCTGTATCTTCTGAAAGAAAGAAAAAAAAAAAAAATAATGTGTCAACAAATATCCTTAAATACGACCTTACACTTTACCCTTTACTTATAATCTGAAAAATATGCCCGAAATGGACTCCTCGTGCTCAAAAAAACCCAAAAGTGGGATCACTTATGGGTTCTACTACTTTTTGTCCAAGTTATTTCATTTGCTTTCTCCGTAGGCGGCCCTCTTGGATTGGCTAAAAAATGGCCATCACAGCGAGAGCCCCCTTGGCTCCCCCAAGAAATTGGAGGATATGGCTACTCTAATGTACCAAAATGGGGGTTTTGGGAACATTTTAAAAAATCTGTGTTTTTTGGAGATTTAAACCCCGTAACAGACGAGCACAAACATCCCCCTGTCCCGCTTTTCGTGCTGTGTGCATTTAATGTCCTTTCGCTAGTCTTTATGGACTAAAAAAATGGGGTGTCATAAAAATTTCATGCCCATAAAAACGCGTTTGCAGGGACAGGATGGGGGAAGGAATTGAGGAGGTGGGGTGGTTTGAAAAAGGCCCCTTTTCCCCTCCATAGCCATATATTTTTTGTAATTATACATTGTCCGCCGACCCTGTGCTCTTGTGCCGCTGGACAGAGTGGGGCCGCTGGTGCGTCCCGTGAGTAGACAAGTGTCGGGTTTGCGAGGTCTGTTAAGTCTCCAGGAAATGTTGTAGTGTGTTGTCGGGGGAGGGGTGCTTTTGAAAAACCTTGGATTTTTTCCCAGATCTTTGGATTTGGGCCTGGGCCTTGGGATATTTTTTTTCTACCCTTGGGTTTTTGGGGGGTTTTTAAAATATTTTTCAAAAATGTACCCAAGTAAAATGTGTCCGTATTCAGAAAATTTAATTTCAAGCTTTATTAAAAACCGGGGGTATTTTTTTCTATATTTATTTTTTGGGGGGTCATTTTGGGGTTTCTGAACATTTTGAGTGGCCCCTAGTCGGGGTAATGGTTTGGCACCCCCCAAAAAACCCCGGGGAAACCCAACCCTGAAGTACCTCCGTCCTCCAAGAGATGAATAAAACAATAACACATGGAATTCAAGATTCACAAGAATTTACAAGGTTTCAAGTTTGACTTTATAACCCAAAATCCCAGGAGCCTTTTTTTTAATGTTTTGGTGTTTTCTAATGGAATCCCTTTTTTTGCTTTTTCTTTAAAAGTCTTTGGTTAATTACAAAATTTTTTTTTCTGTTACCTTGTTTTCGAAAATCAGTAACAAAAGATCCTGTCGTGCATGTTGTGTTCCCCTTTGTAGTTGTGCTGTAGTTTTAAATTTTTGTGTGCTTCGACAAAAGTGGGGATTTTTTATTTTATATTTTCTTTTGTTTGTGTTTTTTTGTAGTTTGATTAATTTTTTAAATTGTTATGTTTGGATTTTGTTTTTTTTATTGGTATTCTTGGTTTTATCTAGTTTATTTTGGTTTAAAACTCTTTAAAATTGTGTAATGGGGTTTTTGGTCCAGCTCCCATTTTCTTTTTGTGACATTTTTATAGTTTGGTTAGGAACTAAAATTTTTAACCCTCCCAATGTCTCCATTTATTCTTTTCATCCCCAATGACAATTTTAATTTTATGGGGGTTTTCTTTATTCTATCTTTGAATTTCCCCGGTTAATAATAAAATTTAAATATAAATATTTCTATTAATTAAATATAAAATTTTATAAATATATATATTAATAATATATATATATAAATAATATAATATTAATATATATATAAAAAATATATTATAATATATATAGGAATAATAGGCTTTTTTGGTTTGTTAAAAAAATATATGAGGCCCCTTCATTGCGACATTTCAAGAACCATTCACGGAACCAAGAGTTAGGCGTTTTCCTTTGCGACGAAAACCCGGGGCCCAGGCAAAGGCGTAGGACCCGCAAAAAACCTGTGAACTTTCTTACCACATTAGAGGGGGGTACTTGGGTAGAGTTTTAGTTCATAACAAACAATGGTCGCCATGGGCCCTATTTCTCTTATCGTGAAGGGTTTTCCGCTTGCACGAGTCGGAGCGATGTCAGACGCATAGAAGGCTACATGGTTTGTGAGCCCTGCGTTCTCCCGCGATCTTAACTTGTATGATTCCTTCACATAACAGCTAGCTGATCTCTCGTTATCTCTCTCGGTTCTCCTCTCTCTCTCTCTCGTTATCTCTTCTCTCTCTCTCTCTCGTTTCTCCCCTCTCCTCTTTCTCTCTCTCTCTCTCTCTCTCTCTCTTGTATCATCTCTCTCTCTCTCTCTCTTCTCTCTCTCTCTATTCTCTCTTTCTCTTCTCTCTCTCTCTCTCTCTCTCTCTCTCTCTCTCTCTCTCTCTCTTCTCTCTTCGTTATCTCTCTCTCTCGTTATCTCTCTCTCTCTCCTCGTTATCTCCCTCTCTCTCGTTATATCTCTAGTTTTCTCTCTCTCGTATTTTTCCTCTTTCTCTCTCCTCTCGTTATACCCCTCTCGTTTCTCTCTCTCTCGTTTATCTCTCTCTCTCCTCGTTATATCTCTCTCTCTTCTCTCCTCGTATCATCTCTCTTTTCTCTCGTTATAATCTCTATTCTCTCCCTCGTTATCTCTCTCTCTCGTTATCTCTCTCTCTCGTTATCTCTCTCTCTCTCTCTCGTTATCTCTCTCTCGTTCTCTCTCTTCTCTTTATCTCTCTCTCGTTATTCTCTCTCTCTCCTCTCGCTCTCTCTCTCTCTCCCTCCTCTCTCTTCCTCTTCTCTCTCCTCTCTCTCTCTCTTGCCTCGCCAGCTGAGTATGTTTTTAAACAAAAAACGGGGTTTTTGCGTTCCATTTGTGACACGCGAACCCAACCCTGAACCCAGAACCCAACCCTGAACTGAAAGAACTGGTTCATGCAACTTGGGCACAAATGGAAGAGGCCTATGGTTTAAATCTGGTTCCAAATTGTATTTCAGGTCTAAAGTTGTACAACAAATCCAGATTTTTACATGCTTTATCTAGATATCTTTCAGAGGTGAGGACAGATATTCATTGAATAATGTACTTTGACATTTCACTGTATGCTTTAGTTTTTGTTGTTTTAGGTAGGTTTTTGAAAAATAGTGGGAATTCAAGAAACCAAGCAGCTGAACCAGTATGGATAGAAAACTGAGAAGGCGACAGTATAAAAGAAGGTGGAAGGCAGCTAATAGGTTACTTTTTAAATCTTGCACTCAACATAACTCAAGGCATGAACTAAATAATGCACCCTGGCCTCCATTGCTGTCAGAAGCAACAACTGTTAACTACTTCACGTAATGGTATCATTATCATATCAGTATCATTCTGAATATCAACAGACTGGAGGAGCATCTCATAATAATGAGAATGGTGTCACTGATGATAACAATGGTGTTCTATACAATTGGAGTGAGACAGAGACTGATTCTGAAACAGAAATACACCAGATTTAAAGCTACAGTTGCAGTCATGGGTAAATACATTCCAAGTTACACATACAGCTGTTGATGCTCTTCTTAAGATGCTCTGGTCATGATTTACCATGTACTACATGTAGCATGTACCTACATACAAGATATCAGGCATGACTTAGGCATACCTTGGTTTAATGGATCAACTTCTTGTGAATTTGAAGAAATATCCTTCAAGTTTAACGGGCACTGTGTTTGACTTGAAACTAGCTTTATATATTGATGGTATTACCATCTTTAAAAGTACAAATGATGCTCTCTGGCCAGTCCTTTTCACAATAAAGAATTTGTAACCACTAACAGTGTTTCCAGTTGCTCTTGCCTATGGAAATTCAGAGACAGATAAGAATGATTTTCTTCTTGATACATTGAAAGACATGAAACAAATTTTGCAACATGGTTTTCAAAATGCAAACAGAATTTACACTGTTACACTGAGTTGTATCATCAGTGATGCTCCAGTTAAGGCATTAGTAAAATCAATAAAGTTACATTCAGGATATTATGGTTGTGACCACTGTACTCTGAAAGGGCTATGGATAAGAAAGATGACTTATCCACAGGTGGATAACATAATTCTGAGAACTGATGTTCAGGAGCCAATCAAATGCAGACCATCATCATGCCAGATCCCCTTTCTGTGACTTGCCAATATATATGATTAGATTTTTTCCATGTGAGTAATTGGCTTGCCTTCGTGTTATGAAAAGGAAACTTATATGTTAGATCAAAGAAAAATCTGGAGTTCCATTAACAGCAGGTCAGGTGGAACACATTAGCCAGAGACTAATAAATGTTAGAGTTCATTCCCAAAAATTTGAAGAAACCACGCAGTAGGCAACCAGGTGCTGTCTGATCAAAATTGTGTGGTTCATTATTATCATATCATTCTACTTTGTTGTGTGTGTTGTGTACTTTCTGTAATGTCCCGAGATCCTTTTTCCCGTAGCTCTGCTTTCCATGTCTTGTATCATTGTTCTGTTCTTTTAAGTTTGTCAGTTATTTCTTGTGTTTTGATACTAGTTGGTATATGTTGGTTTGCTCTTTTAAAATAATTGTGTACGTTCTGTGGTCCATAATCTCTTCCATTTCTAGTCTTTGTAGCAGTCATCGGTTTCAGTGATCATTTTGGTGAGTGAACTAATCATGTATCTTAGTTATATCCACCTCAATAACACACTGTACTTAGGGCACGGTATTATTAGCGGTTTAGTGTCATCGCGCGAACCTGAACAATTCTAACCATGCTCTCATAGTGTATTCGTCTCTCATTCTGTCTCTATTTGAAGTCGCCAACCTCTTCAGTGTGCCCATGGTGCTCAAAAATCGAATAATACTGGCGAATATCAATAATAGTTGGCTAATCTCAGGTTAGGTGAGGTGCTGGTATACTAAATATATATATACTTATATATCTAATTACAGCGTAGTATACTCATAATATATATATATCAGGTGTGATTATATATAGTATGAATAAGGACTAGCAATATACTATATATATATATAGGTATATAATAGGCTTTATGGCTTTGTTAAATCTCATTATGAGGCCTCTTTCCATTTGCGATGCGATGTTCAAGAACCAGTTTCACGGAACCCAAGAGTTCAGCGCCGGTTTCCATTTGTGCTGCACGAAAACCTGGTCCGGGCAAAGCGCGTAGTGACGCAGCAAAACCCGTGAACTTTCTCTACTCACATTGAGAGGTGGGTAGCTATGGGTGAGTTTTTCAGTTCAGAACAAACAATGGCGCCATGGGCCCTATTTCTCTTATCGTGAAGGGTTTTCCGCTTGCACCGGTCGAGACGATGTCAGAAGGCGGCATACTGAGCATACTGGCTGGTGGCCCTGCGTTCTCCCGAAGTCGATCTTTCACACTTGTATGATTCCTTCCTGCATAACAGCTAGCTTGAGTAATCTCTCCTTATCATCCTCACTCAATCGTTATCTCGTCTCTCTCATCGTCGGGTCGTCGGTTTCAGATGCTGTCTGTCTTCTCTCCATCATCTCCATATCTCTCTCTCCAAATCCTCTCGTCTCGGACTCTCTCAGTGCTCTCGTCTCCATGCCTCTCTGCCTCCTCATCGTTATCTCTCTCTCTGCTCTCATCTGGAAAATTCTCGTCAGGCATCAAGCGGTCTCTCATCGCTCTCATCTCTCCACGTCTTCTCTCTCTCTCTCTCTCTCTCTGCCCTCTCTCTCTCTCTCTCTCTCGTTATCTCTCTCGTTATCTCTCTCTCTCGTTATCTTTCCTCCTCTCTCTCTCGTTTATCTCTCCTCTCTCTCGTTATATCTCTAGTTATCTCTCTCTCTCGTTATATCTCTATCTCTCGTTATATCTCTCTCTCTCTCGTTATATCTCTCTCTCGTTATCTCTCTCTCTCGTTTATCTCTCTCTATCCTCGTTATTCTCTCTCTCTCTCTCTTTCCTCGCATCCTCTCGTCCTCTCTCTCGCTCTATCTCTCTCTCCTCTCATCTCTCTCCTCTCTCGTTTATGCTCTATCTCTCCTCGTTATCTTCTCTCTCTCGCTCGTCTCTCTCTTCATCTCTCTCTCTCTCATCTTCTCTCTCTCTCTCTTATCTCTGTCTTTTCTTCTCTCTCTCTCTCTCCTCTCCATCTCATCTCTCCTCTCGTCTCCTCTCCTCTCTCTCCTCTCTCTCCATTCTCTCTCCTCTCTCACTCTCTCTCTCTCCTCCCTCATCTCTCCTCTCTCTCTCGTCCTCTTGCCTCGCCAGCTGCGTATGTTTTTTAACAAAAAACGGGGTTTTGCGTTCCATTTGTGACACGAGACCGGCGCGAACCCAAGCGCCAGAACCCAACCCTGAACTGTAACAGACAACTGGTTTCATGCAACTTGGGCACAAATGGAGAGAGGCCTATCGTGGTGTTAAAGTCTGGCGGTTCCAAATATCTGTAATTTCAGGTCAAGTTGTCTCACAAACAGTCCAATTTTGTTACATGCTTTATCCGTAGATATCTTTCAGATGTGAGGACAGATATTCATTGAATTATGTCTCTATGACATTGCACTGGGGGGGGGGGGTATGCTTTTTATTTTTTGTTGTTTAGTAGGTTTTTGAAAAATAGTGGAATTCAGAAACCAAGCAGCTGAAACGCTATATAGGATAGAAAAACTGAGGAAGGCACAGTATAAAAGAAGGGGGAAAGGTAGCTAATAGGTTACTTTGTTTACAAGATCTTGTGCACTCACATAACTCAAAGGCCATGAACTAAATAAGGTGCCACCCTGGCCTCCATTGCTAATAAAGTCCGAAGCAACAACTGTTATAGTTATGTAATAACCACTTGCACGTATGGTATCATTTATAATCAGTTACATCATTCTGTAATATCAACAAGACTGGGGAGCAATCTCCCAGTACCCATATATGAGAATGGTGTGTGGTCACATGATGAATTAACAATGGTATCCTATAACATATGGAGTGAGACAGAGACGGTTCTGCTCAAACAAATACACCGATTTAAAGTCACTCACAGTTGCAGATCAATTGTGGTAGAATACATTCCAAGTTGGACACATACCGCTATATTGTATGCTCTTCTTAAGTGCTCTGGTCATGATTTACCATGTAACTAACATGTAGCATGTACCTACATACAAGATATCAGGCAATGATTAGGCATACCTTGTTTAATGGATTCACTTCTTGTAGAATTTGAAGAATATCCTTCCAGTTTACGGGCGACTGGTGTTTTTGACTTTGAAACTAGCTTTATATATTGATGGTCATTACCAATCTTAAAAGTACAATGATGCCTCTCTGGCCAGGTCCGCTTTTCACAATAAAGACACAATATTGTGTACCCACTAACAGTGTTCTCATTTGCGTCTTGGCCTAGGGGTGCACAAATGTCAGAGACAATCATAACATCAATGATTTTTCCTTCTTGATACAGTTGAAATAGATCATGAAGACAAAATGTTGCAAACACTGGTTTATCAAAATCGTGCCAACAGAAATTTACACTGTTACGACCTGAGTTGTATCGCGGATCAGTTGTATGCTTCCAAGTTAAGGCATTAGTAAAATCTAATAAAGTTACATTCAGGTGTAGGTTATGGTTGTGATCCATGTGTGCTGTAACATCTCTAAAGGGTCTATGGATAAGGAAAGAAATGGAACTATCCAACGGTGTGATAATAACATATTGGGCTTAGAACTGAATGTGTTCATGGGTAGGTCCAAGTGCAATGCAGTACCATCATCAGTGTGGCCAGACATCCCCTTTCTGTTGACTTGCCAATATATATGATTACATTTTTTCCATGTGAGTAATTTGGGCTTGTCCTTCGTCATGTGGTAGAAAGAGAAATTTATACATGTTAGATCAAAGGAATCTGGAGTTCCATTAACATGCACGGTCAGCGTGGAAAACATTATTAGCCAGAGAACTAATAATGTTAGAGTTCATTCCCAAAATATTTGCAAGAAAACCACGCAGTAATGGCAGACACAGCTTGTGGAAAGCTAGTGTGAGGGTTCTTTGCAGTTTATACTTCGGGTGGGTACGACTGGAATTATGATGCTGAAAGTGAATCCCTCCTGCATGTTTTCTCATAATCATTTTTCTGACATTCAGTGGGGTTTTTGGGTGGCCATTGGTGTCATTCTTGTTAGTTTCGACTTAACTCAACAGTAGCTTCAAATGATGCCCTGATCTACTAGTATATATCAAAAAAGCTGTGACTTATATGGTCAACAATTTCTTGTCTATATGTTCATGATTTGCTACACTTGGCCTGAACTATGCCAAGACTTTGGGTGTTTTTTTAAGAACAACTGTTCAGCATTCCCCATATGAAAACTATCTACAGCACCTCAAAAGAAAGTTCGGTCAAGCAAGAATCCCTCTGTCAGATAGTGAAACGGTTGTGCCAGGAAGCACAACTACTGAGACAATACAACCTTCAGATGAAGAGCAAGGTGACCATGAAAGAACCTTAACAACGTCATACGATAGTCAACAAGACAAACAATGCGGTGTGTAGAAATGTTTATAGAGTAAATCAAGGTAGACTGAACGACCAATGGGTTGAACAGCTATTTTAATATGCGCGTGTGTATTCCAAGTGTGAAGATGGCACTGCAGGTCTTTACAGTGGGTGAAGGCAGTGATGTCACCGCTGTGAGGGCATAGCATTTCTCGTTAAAAATATAATTGAAGGGTCAAACAAAATATTCCCCTTTAGGTCTAGATATGTTCACAACGGGACGTATCATAGACCAACATAATCAGAAAAGCGTGTAGATACCAGGGAACCGTGCTTACAAAATGGTACGATGATAATAGCGACCACTAAGGAGTTGAAGAAAAAAATGTGAGCAATGTTCATGCGCACTTTATTTATCCGCATTTTCGTATATCTTTATATTATTGGTTGCAGATTTAGGCTAATATGATGCAGATGTTCTCAGTAATACGTGGTGACCCTAGTTTTTTCTTCAATATCAATGGTGGTGTCGGAAACTAGTGGGAGTAAGGTTTGATAAGCCTAGTATGGTTGCCGCGCAGGCTGGCGGCGTCACTCATCACAATACGCGGGATGCGGGACTTCGCTTTCCTAGTATATAACCTCTGTGGTGGCTTATATTCACATCATTATGTAATAAGACGATGATTTCTGTATAAAGCAGTCAGATGAGAAAAAAAGTACAATAAGAAACAGTTAAATGATCCAACCGCGAGTATCCTCGGCCCGAATAAATCAGATTAAGAAAGACTACAGACTTATTATTTTTTTGTTTACATCCACGCTTAGATAGTGGGCTAGCAGTGACATCACCATGTTTGCGATGAACACTAAGATAGGTAACCTTATTAGATCAGTCTGATATAAAAAGGTTTTCAGGGAGACTTAGAACTAAGAACATAAGGAAGCTACGAGAGGTCGTGACCTACACGTGGTAGTTCCTGTTAACTTAACTCTACCTAAATCCACCTTTTTATATCCCCATCCGTGCAATTGTCTAGCCTCCGTTTAAAACTCTTCATTTTTCAGAAAACAAAATATATAAATAGATAGGATATATATTATTGTTTTAAGGCGCCGCAACTGCGTGGTTATTGATTGACGCCCTGCTTACTATAGATACAGTAAAAGTAATAATAAAAAACAAATTTTAATATCATAATCAAAATATATAAAAGAACAATAGTGTATAAAAGCAATAATAAAAGAATATTGAAAACACATAACTTTGAGAAGGCCAGCCCTCTCATAAAGGTAGGACTTCATGTCCCGGGGAGAAACACCTCTCTCCCGATGCCAGGGAGAGACGGTAAGCACCGTCCGCCCCCCGACACTGGGACAAAATTGCTCAAAAGCAGTATCCCCAACTAAGGACAACGTCGACCTAGCAGTGCCCGCACAGTTACGGGGACCAAGCAAATCATCACAGTAAGGATGGTGGCCCCCCCTCCATGATGAATCCACATGTGTATATAAAAAGCGCGGTTTCCGCGACCGTTCTAGTCCGGTCTGGACTGACTAGTCCGGGGCGGAGACTTGGTTTTCGAGAGGCGGGCTGGACCAGTCTGACATCAGTCCAGATCGGTGCAGCCCAGAGAGCAGGACCCACCTTGGAACCCTGTGAGATACTGGCGCATGCGCACTACAGTCCACGGGGGAAGACGACCAAGCTTCTCGTGCCACTGATAATACATGAAACACCATGATGGCCGACCATCAGACTAAAAGTAATTTCACGATAATTACAATACTATTCGTAATTTGGTTGAAACAAACAACATCTTGGGAAATGATGTACCTGTCCAACACAACTATAGTCGCCACTGCACTAATGTCACCAGGCGCCTATTTACGAATTTTAGCATCACTATAGACTTGTATGTGTCACTGAAAACATGTAGCTATAGTGTTATGTAGATCAGAGGTTCTCAAACTTCACTGGACTGCGGCGCACTGATTATATCTTGGACTTCGGCGGCGTCAGCCAGCTAGATATATATATATATACTATATATATCCATATATATATATTATATATATAATAATATATATTATATATATATACATTATAATTATATTATATATATATATAATATATAATATATATATATATATATATATATATACATATATATATATATTAGATATAATATATCTATATATATATATATATATATATATATTAATATGAATGGACATAAAGGAATAATGTGTAAATAAACACTATGTTACCAACAATAAATACCTGTTGCATAATTGGAGTTGCATCCAATCATGAATTGCATATCCGCTCTATGGTAGGAGGGACAGTTGGACAGCACTCTCATTGGAGGGGGAGGGCCCTCCTCCCCCGCCCTACCAAGATTTTAAGGTTATTGAAGAACGTTACCAAGGGTAGTATGGGATGTGCATATGATCGGCTCGACTATGTTGGAGCATCAACCGCACCATAGTCCTACAAGTTGACCACCTCCAATCACACCAGCTTTACAAACGTAAATTTTTACCTTAACTCTGCACACAATTGAGCCTTATCCCGTTTCTAAAACATGTATAATGTATATAAACATTCGGTATTCATTGATGTAATTCCGTCTTAGCCTATTTTCTGGTTCATTTTTCATTGTTGTATAACATCTTGCAAAACGTTGTTATAAAAATAGCACTGTGTTTACTGTTATGTACATATTTTTTCATATTTTTTAAGAAAACGAAAATCCGTACAGTTCAACAACATTGACGTGTTGGATGAGAAAAACTGAGATCAGTTTTTTGGATTCCAGCACACCAAGAAATTACTTAATAACATGGCTCGTCAGACCTACTCAAACAAAATCTTGTTTCCCCCTAAGTATTAATCGTCCCCGCTCGTTAAATGTTTGTGTGTCTCAGACGTTTTAAAAATTGATCACTCAGAACAATTTTTTATTATTAGTTTTTTAACAAATTACATGCCAGATTAAAAGCATATACTCCACGCAAAGTTAGGAATAAAAAAAAAATATATATACAGTCCATCATCTACATTTTATTTAACATGCATATAACAGTATAGTGTTGCACCTCATGAAAAAAATATTTTCCATTCTTTAAAAGTGAATTCTAGTAAACAGGTTCTAGGGTCTGTTCAAGTCTTTTCGGCCTGTTAGCTTTTTCTCTTTCTCCCAGTAGCCTCATCGAAGAACGTAGTATCATTTATCATTACCTTGATCTCAATGAGGTTTGAAGTCGCGTTTTCACCATACATCCCTGAAAAATAGTTGGAACATTTGTTAACCTCGCTTTCCCATAACTCTGAATGTCCGTTTTTTATTTCCTTCTTTATCATATTCGCGGTTATTTTTGGAATTTTGAACAACAACCTTCTGTTTAACCATCTGTCGAAAATATTCTTAAAATTACTGTTAACATAACCAAATTAAACTTCTTTTAAGACTTTTTAGTATCTTCCGAGTCCCGACAATCTCCTTTATTATATCCCTTTATACTGCTCTATTCAACTGTCAAGGACCTGTTTGCATTAGTGTTCCTTATATTTATGTGTTTAGTACCACCCATCCTTTCTCTCACATCGCCGTCGTCTTCTGTTTTGAGATGTCATTCAATTTAGCTTTCAAATTTTCACCCTCTTCTATTGAACTTATAGGTTCCGGCATCTCCATCTGTATCGTTTTGGCCTTCCTTTATTCATGCACTATGCTGATATCTAACAATCTCTATGGATCATCCTGGCAATACCTAAAATAATATATTAATGTCAAGCTAAACCTGCTTTTTATAATATATATAAAAATTTACAACAGTTAACTACATTACTTACCACCTGCTTCATTCTATTTGCAGTGTAAGAGTGGTCTCCATCCATGACAGCCCTGCAAACCACTTGGTCCGACTCATCCTCACTTCTCTTGGAAAATAAAAAAACACTGGACATCGTGGTCCTTTTCGATCATTCCCGTTTTACAATTTGGGACACATGCCACATGAAAGGCATGTTTACCTCAATCCATAGAATGGTCACACTTTTGTCCCTCTATTTGGACCAACGTACTGCACCTCATTCACGTCCACCGCTGAATCAGCACTTGCAAGATGAGCACTTACTGTTTTCATTCGTTCGATCTACTTTTGCTGTCACTTAAAACACATATCTTTTCACACCTCTGTGGGAACTCACCTCTTTCCCCTCCGTGTTTATTACCCCCGGATCCATTCGAACAGCGGCTTCTCGTCGCCTCATGTGGCCTAGGGGCAGGTTGCTCGAGCCCGCACATTACCCCGAGCATACATCCTCGAGGAGGATACCGCTTGCTTTTTGATTTCAACAAAACAGCTGAGAAGGAATCCGAAATAGAAAATAAAAAAGACTATTTATTATCCATTAGTTTTTTTATGTCTGTGATTTCTGTCCAGGTAACTCCTTTAGTTATTGATCTGCATCGCTCACAACTTATATTAAGTCCGTACCAGAACACTGGTTATCTTTGTCATGTCTTCATTGTAGAATAATTTTGCTCATCAACCTCGTTTTTATTTCGCTTTGTTTTGCCCTTGTCCTTGGCCTTAAGGGAGGCGCGCCAAATCATTTGGTATTTTTCAACTAGCACCAGCGGTCCATTTTATAAATCTACTTTTCCTGAAAAATAGCTTAACAGGTCACTCCGTTTCCCTCCTGTGAAAGTTTGGCAGCTGTTATGATAATTTTTTCCCCCTCTTTCAATAAATTAATTTGTATTATATAATTTTTGAGGTCTTCTGGCCCCCTGCATAAACCTCCGTATTTGCTAAACAAAATGGGTATTTTTTCAACATATTCCAGTACATTTTATAAACGTTCCTTTCTCGACAAATGCGTGAACATGTTTCACGCGTTTTCTGTGAAAGTTTTGGGCAGCTAGTTACTCCAGATTAATATTTTTCCACTTTTTACATAATAGTCTTTCTTATAATAATATAAGCCGCAAAAGTGTGTCCTGTCGGGTCTGTCCTGTCTGTCTGTGGTTGTGTGATGTGTAGTTGTGTTGTGTGTGGTAAGGGTTCCGCCCCCCGTGGGCGCAATCACGCCTCCACACACGGCACATTTTTGGAGCCGGGTTGACCGAGACGTGGAAGGTCATAAGCCTACCTTTATTATGAGATGATTCGACACCACACTCTTTTTTTTTTTTTTTTTTTTTTCTTTAGCAGTCCCTATTAGCGTAATTGTGAGTAAAAAAGTGGGTTGCTGGAGAATTTGGGGGGATAACCTTGATTCGTAGGGTGATGGGTCATGCGTGAGTGATGGGTTGGGTGATGGGTCTTGGGGGGTAGATGGGTGAGATGAATTGCGGGTGGAGGGTTGATGGTTGGGGGGTGGCTTCGGGTGATGGGTGACTGGGCATGGGTGGGGGGTGATGGGTAATGGTAAATATCAGGGAAACAGTGTGTCTGTCTCTCCTGTCTGTGATGTGTGTGTGTGTGCTGTGTGGTGTGTGTGGTGTTGTGTTTGTCGTGGTAAGGGGTTTCCAGCCCCCCATGGGCGCAAAACTTTTCACCGTCATAATGGCATCATTTTTTGGGAACCCGTGTGGAACCAGGGGATAGGCTTTTAGCCCATTTATGGATGATCCGATCACTTTTTTTTTTTTTTTTAGCAGCCTATTAGCGATAATTGTGAAAATAAAGTGGGAGTTGCGAGAATGTCGAGGAAACCTTTGATGTAGTCAGGTGGATAGGGTTAATTGTCAAGTGAGTGAATAGGGTGGGGTGATGGGTAATGGGGTTGTGGGGTGATGGGTGCAGTGAATGGGTGGGGGGTTGATGTGGTTTGGTGGGGGATTTGGTGATTCCGGGTGGAGGAATCGGTGGGTGGGTTGATGGGTAAATGGTACATAGTAAGCGAACAGTAGTGTCTGTTCTTTCTGTTCTGTCTGTGTTTTGTGTTGTGTGTCATTGTCTGGTATAGTAGGTTTCCGCCCCCCGTGGCGCCATCACGCTCAATGTGGCACCTTTTTGGAGACCAGGGTGACCAGTGGGGGGAAGGTGTTAATAGCCAACAATTATGAGAATTATCCGATTCACTTTTTTTTTTTTATTTTAGCAGCCTATCGCGATATTGTGAAAAAAAAGCGGGTTGCGAGAATTGAGGAAAACTTGATGTAGGGTGATGGGTAATGGGGTGAGTGGAATGGGTGGGTGATGGGTAAGTGGGTGGTGGTGATGGGTGAGTGAATGGGTGGGGGGTGATGGGTTGGGGGTGATTTGAGATGATTGGTGGAGGGAATGGGTGGTGTGGGTGATTCGGGTAACTGTGTGAGATGATGGGTGTGTGGTGATGGGTAATGGGTAGTGAGATGGGTAGGGGTGATGGTAATGGGTGAGTGAATGGGTGGGGGGGTGATGGTAAGGGTGATGTGAATGGGTGGGACGGGTGAGATACATACATTTCTCTACATCCATGATTTTCAGGGAAAGTTTACGAAGGGCTATGTCTGTGAGAGTCCGTGTTTGGTGGCCCGTGCGTACTCCACCAAACATCATTAAAGGTGGGTGGGTTCTCCGGGAAGGCCCACCACCAGTAGCCGCTCCGCAGGAGCTAGCACAAAAAGTCCGCTCCAGGAGGCGGGCTCTTGCGCGGCTAAGTGTATTATATAATTTTGAGCGTCTGTACTCCTCTGCCTGCAGAAACCATCCGATTTCCTAGTGATAGCGTCCTGAAAGTGCAATTATTTGTAGTTTGGAACAGGTTTTTTTATAACTCCTCATTAGTTGTGAACATAATTACATAAATTTAAAAAACTTCCTGACTTAAATATAGAAGTCGTAATTGGTAACTAATTATTTTGTCCCTATTGACTGATTTTTTTTATGCAGCAAAAAAACACTGGCTGCATTAATGAATTTTATTTGCAGAGTAAAATAAGGGGTATCGAATGCCGGGGTTCAGTAAAATGTGATATTGGGTAATTTTCTTTGCACACACTGGTGAGACATATCAAAAATTGAGCGTAGACAATATTTCTAATCTGTTGGTTTTTCAAAAGGTAAACGACCCAAGATATCATTACATTATTGAGTGAACATGCTGGCTCGCGCCCATTTTATGTTTTCTATCGTCGTGCTCTTATTACCATAATAAATAACTCCGTTTTTACAATTTTCTTCCTGCCAGAAACCCAAAGACACCCAATTCTTGCTTGATACTTGCGGATCTTAAAATTTGCTTTATACTTACTTCTTCAACAGAAATGATACTTTAGAACAATTTAAATTATATTGAATATACCCTCCAGGGACATCCCCTAAATGCTAATGGCAGGCGCCTCCCCTACAATGAGATGAGTTTGCAGCACTCACGAGAGTGTTGTAAATGCTGAAACATGCAACTGGCTTGGCTGTTGTTTGTTTGTTTGTTTGTTTGTTTGTATTTCCTCCCACCTGTCGCCATCGCACTACAAGCCCAAGACACACGAAACTGACGAGCGTCCAAAGAATAGTTGGAAAATGGAAGAACGATTATGAGACGACACGAGCCGGAACGCAAACTGTCCCCGACCAATATATGAGAAAATTGTTCACGCACTTTTACCATACTTACTTTCTGCGTTCAATCTTCTCCTTCTTGTTTTTGAGAGTTGTTTTACAAAATGATACGTGTTGGCAGACTAAACATTTTTCACACACTCACACACAGTCACGACACCGCTAGTCCCAAACACATAGCGCACCAACACACACGACCCACATCTTCAAAGCACCGACACCACTACTTTACAATACATTTTACCCCATCCAAGATTGGTTTTTAGTTTTGGGGTTACCACTTGCCACGGTGATCGGTTCCAACGGTCATCGCCTAACTATTATTTCCTGAGCGTGCTATCGGGGCCTGCATTCTGTGCTGTGTAGCCGGGTTCGAATTCTTCACCTAGCCTCCCTAGGGCGATATTTTCACGTGACTAAATTCGGGCCTAAAGGCGGTTACTGTCCTCCTTGAGCAAGGGGATGGGGGTTGTGTGGTGTTGTGTAGGTATCAATCATACCCAATAGATCGTTAATAATGCATGCTCCAATCTTATAGTCCACACATGGAGGTTGAAACTGGCGATTTTGCGCAGTTCCACCTCGCGTGGTTAAAATGACCATTGGTGGTGAATAACACACACACACACACCACACACCTACACACAGTGGGTCAACACCACCATTGTATTCTGTTCCTCAACGACACCCGGACACATACACATACGCACACTTGTTACTAGGATACACACCTAACAACGTGAGAGCGGGAGTGTGGAACCCACTTTCTTTCTCACTTTTTCTCATAGCACACACACACACACACACACGCCAACACAAAAAAAAAAAAAACTTACATATGCCCTAACCTTTCCTCCTCCTCCTTTGGTGTCAACGATAACAATGATTTAAAATTAATGGAGTAGTGACTCACCACAATCTGCGAAAAATTTAGTAGGAAAAGCCAGTACAGTTAAGTTTAGTTTCACTACTGACATCCTCATTGCTTATTGCGACAATGCGATATTATTTGGGAAAAAAGGGATCACATATAATCAGTATATGGCATTAAATGCAACGTAGACATAAGAGACAATCAAATAATTGTCCAAAATTTACAATAAAGCATAGTTCACGAATCAGCAGGCTTTACATTAGTAAATTGGCATATCTATTAAATGGTAATAGCGTAGAAACTGTATAATTTATTCGTAATAAACTCCATTCACGTAAAGAAAAGCATGTTCCCCATGGTAAGACAAACCTTGACTTATCAGAAACGACGTGCGGATGACAAAGGGACTCAGCTCACCATTAGCGGAAGTGAGACGAGCGACATACGAGAGTACCTTTTACAGTACTACCCAAGCCGATTGGATTTCAGATAACAGCCTTCACGGCGGCGCGTCAGCCTCTCTTGTGTGGATCATCTTTCCCTCGTATCGACAACGTATCCTGTTCAGTTCTAGTACTACATGTGTACACGTGACCTTTTCCTGTTCCGCTATACCTGTTTTTCTAAGTAAGTTAGTTTATTTCTGGTTTTCTTATATGTAGTTCCTAAAAATTAACACCTACCATCCTATTTTTGTGTGTATTTTGTTGGTGTTCTTTTTTTTCAACCATTTCATCATAACCTCTTCTTTGTCATTCATCTCGCGTCGTGTCCCTTTCCTCCTTCGCTATTCTGTTTTTTCTTTCATTTCCCTATTTTTTTGGTTGCCTTTTCTGACTTTCTATATCTCCACAGATTCATTCTCTGTTATATTAATGTCTTTCTTATTTGGCTTGTATTCTTTTTCCTTATTAAATTCTCTGCTTTCCCTTCTTTATCTTTGTTTTATTTAGTTTTTATTCATAAGTCCTTCAGATTCTTTTCAATATTTATTCTGATTCTCCCTGACATCTTTTCATTAGTCGGTCCACTTATTACTTCTTCTTTTCCTCTCCTTTTGTCTCGCTAGCTTCCTCCGCTCTCCTCCTCTTCTCCTCCTCGTTTCCGCAGTCTCTGCGAAATTCATCTTATTAAGAAGACTGTGAAACCCTAATATGTTTTCCTAAGGATCGTAGAATCCGTGGGGACTTGATCGAAACCTTAAGATCCTAAAAGGCTTTGATGTCATTAATAAGAAACCCGTATTCCGACTTTCTCCTCAGTGTACAACAAGAAATAACGGCTTTTAAACTGAACGTTCATCGTTGCATCACTGATCTCCGTAAAAATTATTTCATGTTAGAGGTTGTTGATCGATGGCACAAGTTATACCAGCAAATGTTGTCGAAGCCAGCACAATAACTACATTTAAAAACAGACTTGACGCGCACTGTAAAGTAAATGGGTATTGATATTGCCCTGGCGAGTTCATAATATAGTCCCCCCGGATCGATTAGTGTTAGTGGTATTTTGTAGCTATGGCATATTTCAGATCCTATCATTCTTCATTACGAACTTCCATGTTCATTACTTCTTTATGACATGGTATCATTTTCCACCTGTCCTCTTACATGTAGTTTGATAGTTAGTAGTTGTAGTACACAACAGATACCTCTAGTTATGGTACCAATAGGTCTCCTGGTGTCTGTTATTCCATGTATTCCAATGTATGTATTCCTCTCCTTCCTCTTCTTCCCCTGATTCACTCCCCGCTGGCCGACAATTAAGTTCTCGACCCCACAGTGATTTTGGGAAGATAGCTGAGATAGGAAAGTGAATCGTGTTGTGGGTGTGTGTGTGTGAATGTGGTGTGTGTGTGTGTGTGTATGTTGTGTTGTGTGTGTGCGAATAACAACACACACACACCACACACACGTGTGTGTGTGTTATTCACCCATGGTCTTGTCAGCGCGACTGGCTCGGCGATCGTCCAGTTTTCACCCTCTCAGTACGAGCTTGGAGCTCATTATTTACCATCATTTGTCAATGCTGAGACCTCACACACCACACACACCCATCCCCCTGCCAAATGGACAGTAACCGCCCGACTTTGTCAGTGAAAAGCCCCGGGAGTGGCTAGATTCGAACCGGCTATCCATGAGAGATGGGAGAACCATCACTTATCACCTGACATCGCGCGTGGGTGTTTGTGTGTGCTGGTGTATAATATACTTGTGTGTGTGATGTGTGTTGTGTGTGTGTGTGTGATGTGTGTGTGTGTGTGTGTGTTTGTGGTATTTCTCTTCATATAATGTGCTGTCTTATCTCTCTCTCTCTCTCGCTCTCTCTCTCTCTCTCTCCTCTCGATCGCTCTCTAAAGCTCTCTCTCTCTCTCTCTCTCTCTCTCTCTCTCGCCTCTCATCCTCTCTCCTCTCTCTCCCATCGTCTCTCTCTTTCTCTCCTCTCTCTCTCTCTCCTTCTCTCTTCACACACGACACACAACACACACCACACACACACACACACACACACACACACAGCACCACTCTCCACCACACACACCACACACATGCACAGCACAACCACACACCACACACACAACACACACAACAACACACACACACCCACACACCACTGGTCAATCACACACAACGCATAACAGCACACAACACACACACTCACCCAACACACACACACACACACAACACACACACACACACACCACACACACCACACACACACACACACACACACACACACCCACACACACACACACACACACAACACACACACACACACACACACACACACACCACACACACACCCACCACACTCACACACGACCCCGCACACACACACACACCCACACACACACACACCACACCACCACAGACAGCACATCACCACACACACACAACAACATCCACACTCACCCACCGAAAGAACGGAGGAAGTCTTAATTACCGATGTTTTTCTTCCTCTGATCTTTCTCGTGTTTAATTTTTGCAGCATCAGCAGCTTGTGTTAGCAATGTGCCCCCCAACGCGCCACAACGGGCCGCTTCGGGGTCGGCGTGCACCTGAATCCGATGTTGAGTGTGTGGTGTGTGTCGTGTGTTGTAATGTAAGTTAAATTAAGTAATAAGTACATATTTATTCTATATAATATACAAAAGACAGAATTTTAATAATAGCATAATAGCAAGTGTCTGTCGAAGCCCTGAAGCTCCTGACAGCAGATGAAGTTTAATATAGGATGCTTTCAGACATGCTAAACCCTAGCTATAGCAAAATTATCCTTGACAGTACTATGCTTATGAATAGTGAGTACATTCCTTCCTTAACAATTCCTGACACGGTCAAAAAGAAGTACTACTTATTGGAAAAAAATTATGTGTGACTTATGTGTTTATACATAAATTATGCAAATGCAATATACTAATTAACTAAAATAATAAACATAAATAAATAAAAGAGTAGTTATTCTTGCAAGGTTATACATACTGTCGAAATATCCCTGCTAGGAGACTTCGGAGTTATGACATTTCTTATTTCCCTTTTGAATGCTGAAATAGTTGTTTGTTTTTAACTGAGCTTTTAATATTTGGTGGTAAGCCCTTTTGTTTTTTTGTTTTTGTTGAATTTAACTTGGGGCCTGAAACATAAATAATTGTTTTTATTAAGCTGGTTCTGATACTGTGGACACATCAATCGACATTATTGCTTCTAGTCTGATGAAGATTGTCAATAAATTGAAATTCATTCCCTGTAACACTTGCAATATGACAGTTTATAAATCAATAATAAAGAAAGTATTTGTGTATTGAACTCGAATGTTATATTTTCATTGAAGAAATAATTTCAGTGCAGAGTCAAATTTGCCTAAGAAAGAATACATCTGACAACTTTCTTCTGAGCAATTTTTACCTTATATAGAATGGGCCATGTGCTGGCCCGATGGACCACATATGTTTCATGAGGGTAACGGGTATAGTACATACTAAGTAACATTAAATGGCATCTACAGTAAAGATTGTAACGTTATCTTTGTACATTATTCCAACAATTTGTTGGACTTATACAACCTCTTCTATGTGCCAATTTCCAGTTGTCAGATTTTCATCTATGCAAACACCTAGGAATCTTTGTGTGATTTACTCGATTTTAATGGTATCGCCTTCTATACTTACTGGAGGAAGAATATTTTTTATGGATCTATTCTGAAAAAATATATACTTGAGTTTTTAGAAACAGTAAGTTTTAATTTATACATTTATCCATTGAAGATACTAAATTCATTCTGTATTTATGTTTAAATGTAGGATTGATGTCTTGCCTAGCTAGTAAGAGGTTTATATCGTCGCATATATATTATGTGACATTTTAGCTAGCATTAATTATATCATTTATATTATGTGAAAAGAATTGGTCTATGATTTAGCCTTGTGGTAGCACAAACTCTGGATTATGATAGAAATGTGATGTAATCATCTCATAAAAAAACAATTGTGAATCTGTTACAGAGGGCACTGCGAAAAAGTTGTAACGGTACACCCCTTAGCCCGACAGGTTCATGTTAATGTTCTAATACAAAACACAATGAGTTAATGAGTCAAATGCTTTGAATAAATCAATGAAATCCCAAACCACATAAAGCTTTCCGCCAAAAAGGTACTCCCATTTCTTGACGCAAGTTTAATATAGCAGTTTCCTGTTTGAGGCGATTTGCTCTAAAGCCGGTGATATTTAGGTTAATATTTATTTTTTCAGGTAGTTTAGTTAATCGTGACGCAATAAGTTTCATAGCTTTCTGAAAGCAGGTAGATTGAAATTGGGCCTTAATTGTTGATCATCGCATCTATTACCAGACTTGAATATAGGAATGACCTTGGTTTTTTTAAATGATGCCGGAAATATCGCCTCTGTTTAATGTTAATTAATATATACGTTAATGGGATGGCCAAATGATTCACATGATATGTTCAGTATTTTAGGAGAAATTTCATCTATCTGGACAATTAGATTTTAGGCCTTTAAAATTTTGATTACTTTCGGCGGTAATTTTGTTGGGGTCCAGTTACATGAGACAGGCGGGGGAGCTGGACTTAAATACCTCATATAATTCGTCGTGTCAGAAGAATTTGATTCTGAAATTACCAAGATTAATAATATGTTCATTAAAGGATAGTTGAGATGTCTAGTGCAGGTGGATCTAATTATTATCGTATATTGGCTTTATTGGTTCTGCCTAGAAGGGAGTTTTATGGGTATTCCATGGGATTTGGGATGTTCTCCTTGATTATTTTTTAGCTTGTTTTAATAATCATTATTTTTGGCTACTTTTTAAATGTTTTAGTTAAGTGTTATCTAATTGCCTGTATGTTTTCTTTATATTTAGAGGCCACTTATTGGCTAGTCCTGCAAACTGTTTTTTCAGTAATGCACTTTTTAGAGCAGGAGTGCATATATGGGCTTAAGACGTGCTTATTTACAATAATTTTCTTATTGGAAAGTTCTCTGAAATAGTATATTGAATAAGTGTGTGTGTCTGTGTGGTGTGTGTGTGTGGTGGGTGTGTGTGTGTGTGTGATGTGTGTGTGTGTTTGTTTGTGTGTGTGTGTGTGTTGTGGTGTGTGGTGTGTGGGTGGATGTGGTGGGTGTGGGGGTACCGTCAGCGTGAACTTAACATTTTCTAACACAACCCTATCGCTGCAGGGATCGCAGTGGGTTCTATCTTGCTATCATAGGTTTGGTTTTGGCCTGTCATGGGAATGTGGTTAGCAGCTCTAGTGTTGTTATGCTGACACTTGTGTTTGCATAGACATCTATACTTGTTGTCTTGGTGTTGCGTAGTAGCCTTGTAGTGTTGCTTGTGCTGATAAACGTAAGTACTGCAGATATGTGAATACATGTGTGTTTTAA
The DNA here is from genome assembly GCA_016584305.1 of Chionoecetes opilio. NCBI lineage: Eukaryota > Metazoa > Arthropoda > Malacostraca > Decapoda > Majidae > Chionoecetes > Chionoecetes opilio. Next base: position 11,870 of record JACEEZ010008888.1, on the reverse strand, counting down.
TGAGAGAAAGCATGAACTTGGTACAAAGTTAGGGCTGCCTATGGGAGATTTGGGCTATAGGGTCCATCGGCGATTTGCATCTTTGACGCAATTGCGGCCATTTTCTAAGATTGCCGCAATCCGCTGTTATAGCCCTCTGAATGTTAGCTAAACTCTATGGGTATGAATAGTAGAGCTGATTTTTGTATTTTACATCTATTACTAGTTTATATAAGTCTAGTGGATTGTAGATAATTACTAAATATAGTCTTTCTAGAAATCAGTCAGTGCAAAGTCCCACCGCATACACTAAGTGCAGTGACAACTGCATAGCAGCGTTCCGCATTTGCAGTGTCCTCTGCACCCTTCTTGCAACCACAACGTATGATTTCCCACAAGCTTTCGTGGCTTCTGGTAGTGTTTGTCCAGCATATTTCGTAGCATCCTGGACGCTTGTCCCCCGCCATTTCACCTTGAAGGATGGCGAAGCTCTGGACTGGCTGCGTCATCATCTGTGCCCCGCCTGACCAGCCTGGTAGGTTCAGCCGTATCTCTTGATGTGCTCGAATGAGTGCAGCCTGTGTAGGAGGGAGACCATCTATTGCTCTAACCTTCTGGGTGAACAGTTTTCCTTCCCTTGCCTTATTGACACACTCCTGACTACTGGTAAGATCATAAACAGAACCACAATCGTTCCAGTGGCCCATGCCTTCTTTATATTGACTGTGGGCCTTGGTCAGCACCAGGGCACAGAATGCTGGGGTGACATTTCCATATGTGTTCCATTTGGCCGCATGCGGGTCCTCTTGCCCTGCCTCCAAAACAGACACCATGTCGCACCCATTGAGGCATGGAACATTGTGCAATGCAACACCGTAACCGCTCAGAACAAGAGCTCTGGCTATCTCTCGGGCGATGACTTGTAAGCTCTTTCCAGCACCAAAGGCAATCCCAGTTCAGAGATGTCGAGGCGCTGGCTGAATTTATGGTCATAACTAAAATGTCTGTGTCACTGTGCGTTTGACACCTTTGTTTGCTCTTGCCGAACATGTATTTTTAGGTGGAACATTAATCGAGTGTCGGCTCTTCATTGGTGCATGGAGCTAACCCAAAACATCTCGGCGATTATGGCAAAGTCCATCAGTCTGGTGTGTGTTATACCTGTTTGTCAGTGTCCTAACTGCGAACAATTCCTTTGCCAAGAAAGATAACAACTCTCCTTATTGTTACTGATGCGTATGACTCCTGCCATTTTGTAGAAACTGCACTTGATGTATCAACGCGTCTCTAAATCGCCTTTCCTCTCTTGCTACGGGTGCCAGCCCTTTCAAACTTTGAGGATGTATACATCCCAATAATGTCTAATCTGGTTACATTCTGAAGCTGTGCAGTGTGTACGCAATGAAAAATATCATTGGCATAATCCTGGAACGTCTTTGCAGTCTCAGTCGCAGCATGTTGACGTGGCACTCCATCAGGATTGTGACCCTCCATGTAGGACTGGAGACATTTCTTTCACAGTATTACACTCTTCAAGCAGGGTACAAGTCACTCTTCGGGGCGTGTTCTCATGACTACCCAGTATGTGTGACAGTGCTTGGGGCCATGCCTGATGTTCTGCTGAAGAACGCGTACAGGGGGGAGATGCTGAGAGTCGTGCTTAGAAGTAAGTCTGAAAAGAGTCACCTTTACCCGTCCCTTCAGGCGCTTTTGTAAGGCCTGGTCTAAGCACCGGCTCTGGCCTATGTACAGTCGATAGTTCAGGCGCTTTTGCCCTGCTTACATCACCACGCCCAGGCGTGGGCGTGGTCCGAGAATCCTAATAGACCAATAACGCTGCCTGTCTGGCGCGGTTTTAAGAGCTTCGCCATCAAAGGCTTGAACACGTTTCCAACTGAGACAAGAATGTTTGTTCCTTTCGCCTTCACCCCTGCACTAAGGCAAGGATGCAACGCTCTCCCCGCCGAAAACTCTTAATTGTCACAATTGACCGTTCTCGCAGGTTATGACTATCTAGATATTTTTGCATTGGGACTGCTACATACATGATGAATCGCAAACTGTGTGCTGATTCCCGAGAACTGTGAGCGAAATTTTCAATGCAAGCGAAATTACAGGATTAAGAAGGAGTTGAATAAAAAAGGTGAAAGAAAAAAAATTTATCTCACGATGTCTTTTGCTCGCTTATCTTATTAGAGGTATAGTTGACTGTAATTTTTTATACATTCATGATATGCACTAATTGTCCTCGTGAAGATGAGGGTATGTGTTCATTGTCGCTAATACATCTGAGCATTTAATTAACAGCGTGCCACATTTAAGTCTTCCACGATCGATTCATACATCACTTCAACACTTTCTTACGTAAACACCATTTGTTACGTTCTAGAACTAGAACAAGGCTGTAGTTGCCTTCTAAACAGAAGATGAATGTCTGTCAAGAGGCCTAACAGCAGCTCACTAGCATGGTTGACCATGCTTAGTTTTCACGCGCCTTTAGCGTTGCCATTCTCGACTGAGCATAGCGGTGGGAGGGCTGTCTTGCCTTACCAACAGGTGCCCTAGTGGATGGGTGCCCTAGCTCGCTCTCCAGCATCTGGGCCCAGATCACTATTGCGTGGTTTGGGGAGCAATGTACAATCCAGAAAAGATGAGCATCATTCTTCAGAGATGATAAATTTAGCTGTTTGTCTGACTTCTTCACATGATTGGTAGGGCCGACTGAAGAGATGGATGTTTGTTCCGCTGGATAGGTTTTGTAGATGTGCATTGTTTTTTGGTGACAAGTCTCTATTTAACATAAGGAATTTCATACTTGTGTGACTCCAAGGCTCTTGATCTGGCGACCGTGTCCTCCACACTGCATCTACAATGTTCTACTGTCCAGTACAAGAGATCGCAACCATTGGTCGCAGAAAGAGGTTTCCTCCATCTCTTCTAGCGTACCACTCAAGGACTTTAATTATATTCATTTTGCAAATGCCATCTGTCACGTGCTTCTTTTTGTTCATGGTGACGTCCATTCGTGTACTGCCTATTCGCTCAGTTAATCTCCTGAATTCTCCAATCACAACGAGCCATCTCGACCTAGATACCATCCCGCGACGCAATGCTGCCGGAATTCTTGTTGAGCCCACAGACACCAACACCCCTTTCACAGAGGCAGTATTCTGGTTCGTGGGCCTGGTCCAGAGCAATATCAGAAATTACACGTTATGACTTCTTCAACGACAAACTTGCCCGTCAGGACTCGGCATAGACATAGGTGGCACGCTTTCAGTGATACCAGGTCACGCAGGTAGACTGGTATCCATCTGGCTAGGTTGTGGTGGTCCCAGCGAAGAACCAAGGAACAATATGGATCCAAGGCCTCCACATAATCCCTTGGAAGTCACCTTTCGCATTGCTCTCAAAGGATCATCACTTCCAGTTCCAGCTGCAGGATGATGCCCAAATTGGAATTGGGAGACGCATCAGCTCTTTCAGTGACCCATCTACCAGTGACTCATATTGTTTCACAGTTAAAAACTTTTGCTGTACTTCTGTGTATGCCTGCTTCATAAGCATGATCAGACTACCGGCTGTGACTTTGATGAGTCCTTCTAGTTCGTGTCACATGGATGCTTTTCAGAAGTGATTCCGCTGTTCCAGTGGGCCACTCACCTGAATGAGTGCCTCCTGTCCACTACCGCTGCCTTCCAGAAGATTTCCCATGTCTTAGAGCTGCCATCTCTATATTTAGCACCACCAAACATCCAACCAAAAGTGATCCTCTCCGTGACTTGTTGACCAGTCTCCACTGGATTTGCTTTGCGAGCGTGTACATGTGGCTGGTCCACATGTGTTGATTGCACCCTTACCCAGGATAAAGGACTTCACCACTGTCTCACAACATCCATGGCATGGCGAATCAGGGCCATACTGATTTGGCCTGGTCAGTGGAATAGAGGAAGTAAGGAATGCGAGTCAAATCGCTGTCTTCTATGTGTTTCATTGATTGCTGGCATGGTATGCAGCCTAGGAGATCATTTCATTCCCATGCAAGCGTCAGTGTCCAGTACATTGCCGCAAATGCTCCAGCCACCTGTAAATAATCATTAGAATTACAGTGACTTATTCAATATCTCCGCATTACAATTACATGATTTTATTAGAATCTATCATCCATTAAAATTATTGTTTATCAAATACTAATCATCATTAAAATAAGTATTTCTAATGATATCTTTTGATAAATATGTAATCTAATGATGATAGATTATCTAAATACTATATTAAAAGATTACTACTGAATTTAAACTTCACATATTATTTCTGATGGCTTGTGGTATGAGCTGACAGTCGGCTTTGTTCGACATTTTTGCTTTGGTATTGGTGGATTCTATCTGACAAGAGGAGCAGTGCGATACTAGTGTAAGCCTTGGGCAGACGTGGCCGATCCGTCCCACTTAGTATCACTAGCACATGTTGTGGTGACCAATTGCCCGATCATCTCCACTGACGTTCCGTCTGGGTGTTGAAAACGAGAAATATACAGTTCCATGGAATGAAGTCCGTGTGCAGTAGTATGAGCTGGGTTATGGTCAATGTTGTCCACTGCAGCTGTGGTGAAGAGACAACCTTTCAGCTTAGGAGGACATATACACTTTTCTCTATACGTAGTGATGACATAATTATCTTGTTGGCCTAGCTCATTTGGAAATGTCCATCACCGGTCATATGAAATGCCTCAGGGCCCTGCTCATACAGATTGTCCACAAAGATCGCACTTCCGAGTTTTTGTGTGAATCATCACGCCTAGGTAGATAGGCAAAGGTTGTTTCCAGTTTCTGGCTGTGCCTGGTTGTACTTTGTGTCCGATTTTCCCGATGCCTTTTACCAAACTGTTGTGCACCAGTACTGCGAATGTGAGAACTGGTGTAGCACTGCTGAGGAACTTGACGTGCTTTGATGTTTGGTCCATTCAATTCATACCAACTATGCAACAGCGAAACTGGCACAAAATCTTCATGAACATCTGGGTTCAAATGAAGTCTGAATTGTTTGCATGTTGAAGATTCCTCTCCTCACTCTCTGTTGGCATCCTGCAAGATGAACATTCGTCATGTCAGCTCCAGGCTCGCATGCTTTGATCAATGTGGATCCAACATCTTCTTGGCAATGAGGACCACATCTCTGGCCTTGTTTATGACTCCAAAGCTGGAAATAGCCCAATATTCTGTCTTTGAGCTTGGTGGAGTGGATTGCGTCCTACTACCCAATCCCTAAGTAACTTAAGTCCAAAGCTGGTACAGGGTCACCAGGTCCTTTGGTTTGAAGTAACGAGTGCAACTATAGCATCGTTACGGGCATCATTCATATCGATACCAGTTCAGCAAATGCACTGCCATGGTTCACGGTGTCCACATCAGACTCTTCGAGGTTCTTGTTTCTTCTCTTGCTCTATGGTATAATGACTACCATGCCTGTACATGGTCTTGGACATCTTGTGCAGATAGGTCTCTTTCACGTCAATTTGGCAAGTAGTTGTCTGTCCTGCATTTGAAGGCACATTTGTCGGATCACGGGCATCAACCCCGAATGTGATGCTTGGAAAAAATATACCCCTCCAGCTGGTGCAAGGTTCGTGCCACTTTTCTTTGTAGATGCTGTAGGTGCTGCCTCAATGCCCTCCACCGTCATCAGGCGTGATAGATTTAGATTCGTGCAACAACCAATCCTACTGAAAGCCACAGACAGTCAGCAAATTGTCTTATAACCATCTCGTGTGTACATCGTCTGGACTCAGCTGGACGTGACGCCCCTCCGATGTTTCTTCCTGTGCACAGAATACACTTGTCTCCAGTCTGGTTGTTAACAAAATGTGTTGAGTACCAGGCTGTACAGGGTCAACCACCTTGTAGATTTTCTCCATCGTTACACTGTTACACACCTGAAAGCCAAACAACGATATGTTACACCACTTTTCTTATATCGCCCTTACTAAAACTACACAGATAGTGTTTTTTGATAATCGAATAAGGATATAGGGCATTATCAACTCATAGTTGACTTAGTATAAACTATTGATAGATGTAGAAATACCAATAATCAGTTCTCCTATCGCTACAATGGAGCTTATGCAAACATTTCCAGTGGAACTATAAACAGCGGATGGCGGCCATCTTGGGAAAATGGCCACCAATTAGCGCCATAGGGCAAATCGCCAATGGCCCGATAGCCAAATATCTGTCCATAGGCATGCCCTAACTGTGGACCAAGTTTCTGCTTCTATCATCAAGGCACAATTCGCCATATTTTCACATATCTGTCTGTCTATACTTGTTGTCTTCGTGTTGCGTTAGCCTTGTATGTTGCTTGTGCTGTAAACGTGTATGTTAGGTATTTTGACTTACCTAGCGTTGATTATTATATGAGGATTTAGGTTTTTATGTCTTTTATGATCTGTTTTGAACCGAAGAGCCCGAAGCAGATATCCGATGGGTAAAGTCTGATTTGATCCACTGTGCAACACTGACGCCTCCTGCCACGCGGGAGGACTTTGTGGCGAAACAGAACACTAACACGCAATCAATGTTTGTCATGCTAAGGTAATTTTCCAGCTAAAGGCATCAACCCAAAATTTTTACTCACATTGCCTGAATCTTACTTACGTACTTTTTCTCATCTGAATTGTGTGGTAATAAAGAATTATTTCAGTGGTTGTAAGCGCTAGAGTCGGCTAGACAGGTGTTTTTATCTCAAGGGCTGGTACCGAGGGCAATTACTCGCATGGCTGCTGCTTAACTTCTAGCGTTCTCCTTGCATTGTGGGCTCATGGGCTTGCCTCGGGACCCAGACAACGGACGGAAGAATATTCAGCGAGACCACGGAGAGGCGAGCAGCGCGTTA
>JACEEZ010008887.1:22500-24293 GCA_016584305.1 Chionoecetes opilio | reverse complement strand
AAAAAAATAAAAGTAATAAAAACGACCCCAAAAAATATTAAGATAGGAATGAAAATACTTGAATAAAAAGAAAAGGAAACTGGAGGCAAAACACGGATGATGAAAGAAAACAATCAATTATAGAATAAAGAAAAAAATGAATAACGACGAAAATAAAGAGATAAATCAAAATAAGAGAAAGAAAATAAAACAATGAAAAGTAAAATAACAGAAAAAAGATAAAAAAACACGATATTTCAAAAACATCATATAATTCAATTCATCATAATATTCGTCATAAAAACACGTCCTTTCAACACTCAGGAATCATCAGTAAACCTTCCAACGTTTTCAATCATCATCATAAAAAAAACCTAAATACAAGATAAAAAAAGTACGAGGAAATACAAAGCATGCAACACAGAGACACCTAAGCCGCAACACTGTCATTCTTTTCCTTCCTCCTGTTGGAAAAGATATATAAAAAAGGTGTTGAAATTCCCTCGTCCATCAGGTGGTTGGCGCATCCATCGCCGCTCCACCGCCCCGCTCCACCCGCGGCCATCCATCATCCACGCCCATCTCCCTCCTTCACCGTCCACGCCTTCCTCAGACAATTTTATTTCACGTATTTTCTTCAATGCTCCTCAACTTCACCTCTCTCTCTCTCTCTCTCTCTCTCTCTCTCTCTCTCTCTCTCTTTTCTCTCTCTCTCTTCTCTCTCTCTCTATCTCTTCTCTCTTTCTTTGTCTGTTTCTTTCTCTTCTCCGTTTCTTGTTTTTTCTTTTCTCTTCTCTTCTCTTCTCTCTCTCTTCTCTTCTCCCCTCGCCCCTTTCTTCTCCCTCTCTCTCTCTCTCTCTCTCTCTCTCTCTCTCTCTCTGTATCAATTTTATTCTTGAGCATTACGTAATTCACACACGCTCCTCTCACTGCCTCTTTTATTTCTTATTATCCTCATCTCAGTTTTTTTTCTATTTTGTTCTTCATTCTTCTTGTTCTGTTTCTTTTTATATTTCTTGATTGCCATTAATACATATCTTAATTTTTTTCTTCGTTTATTTTTGCTCTTACTCTCTTCCATATCTGCTTTAATCTCTCTATCAATCATTTAATCAGTCGCATATTCATATTCCTTTTTTCTTCTTTATTCTTCTAATCATTATTTTCTTCTATTTTCTCCATCTTCCTCCTCCTCCTCTTGCGCTCTTTTCTATGATTCTGTTTTACCATGGCATTTACCTCTCCTCCTCTTCCTCTAAACCTTTAACCCTGTACCTCCTCCTCCTTCTCCTATTTATGGGCATGGTATTTTTTTCCAACTGTTCTCTTACATGTAGTTTGTTAGTTTAGTAGTATGTAGTTCAGCAGATACCCTCGTTAAAGACCAAGAGTTATCCTGGTATCTGTTTTTTCTATGTATTCCTATGCATGTATTCCTTCTTCTACTGTACAACAACTACTATACACACAATTATAATACAAACAACTCTATAACAAATTGTGAATGTAAAATACTGAACTCAAACATCCTCACTTAACCCCTTCACGCCCAGATCTTTCCTATACTATATAAAATTGTCTGTTGTCGAGCCATAAAATAACAAAAAGTAACTAAATATACCAAATTAGCTAGTGGACAAGGATACTAAACAGGTCATATCTATTAAAATATTGCTTATATTCACAAAAAATTGTCTAATGGTACCCAAATTACAATGGAAATTACGTTCTGGGTCTCAAGGGTTTAAAAGTAAGTGATTGTTTGTAATTCCTTTGTAATCCTGTTCCTTTCCCCTCTGTCAAGCACACTTTCA
>JACEEZ010008887.1:0-20000 GCA_016584305.1 Chionoecetes opilio | reverse complement strand
AAGGAAGGGTGGGAAGGGTGGAAGGAAGGAAGGACGGAAGGAAGGAAGGAAGGAAGGAAGGAAGGAAGGAAGGGTGGAAGCAAGGAAGGAAAGGAAGGAAGGAAGGAAGGAAGGAAGGAAGGAAGGAAGGGTGGAAGCAAGGAAGGAAGGAAGGAAGGAGGAGGGAAGGAAGGAAGGAAGGAAGGAAGGAAGGAAGGAAGAAGGAAGGAAGGGGGAAGCAAGGAAGGAAGGAAGCAAGGAAGGAAGGTAGGAAGGAAGGAAGGAAGGAAGGGGAAGGAAGCTAGGAAGGAAGGAAAAAGGAAGGAAGGAAGGAAGGAAGGAAGGAAGGAAGGAAGGGTGGAAGCAAGGAAGGAAGGAAGCAAGGAAGGAAGGTAGGCAGGAAGGAAGGAAGGAAGGAAGATAGGATGGAAGGAAGGAAGGAAGGAAGGAAGGAAGGAAGGAAGGAAGGAAGGAAGGAAGGGTGGAAGCAAGGAAGGAAGGAAGGAAGGAAGGAAGGAAGGAAGGAAGGAAGGCAGGAAGGAAGGAATGAAGGAACGATGGAAGGAAGGAAGGAAGGGTGGAAGCAAGGAAGGAGGAAGCTATGAAAGAAGAAAGAAAATGAGATATTAAAGTGGCTAAAACAATATGAGGGAATAATGCAAATCAGTAAGGAGGAGAAGGAGGAGGAGGAGGAGGAGGAGGAGGCGATGGAAGAGGTTTACATAGGACTACACAGGAAGAACAGATACAAGAAGACTTATCGGTTTATAACAAAGATATCTGTTGAACTACGTCATCGGCAGGAGACAGATGGAAAGAAACACTATGTATCTTGTAGAAATTATAGTTTATTTTTCTTATTATGGTCAAAATGCACTAAGGAAGCCACGCCCCCTGTCTTCCCCTCTTTTCTAAGTGGCAGCTGATTGGTCAATTCACTATCAATCACTACCAATCACAATATCTTCACTACTTAACAGCGGCGTGGCCACTGGACAGAGCAGAGGAAGCCAGCAGTCGCCGCGCAAGGAACTGCTGGTGGGATAACACGCCAACCCCCGTGGCAGCGAGCCATGCATGCCCCCCCACGGTTCCTCTTCCCACCTCCTTCACCGCCGCGCAGCCCATAAGTGCTGCGCCCCCTCCCATTGTCCCTCGACTTTCACCTATGGGCATTGTCCCTCGACTTACACCTATGGGCCGCCATCAGGCGAAGGGCCCATGTCACCTGTAAACACAGGTGACAATCTACAAAACAACAACAACAACTGGACAGAGCAATCTTCACTACAGAGGGATTTCTGATTTTGTCACCCTCTGTAGTGAAGATTGCTCTGTCCAGTGGTCACGCGCTGTAAAGTAGTGAAGATATTGTGATTGGTAGTGATGATACGAGGAGTTCACCAATCAGCTGCCCCGTAGAATAGATGGGGAGGCAGGGGGCGTGGCTTCCTTAGTGCATTTTGACCATAATAAACAAATAGACTATAGGAAATACATGGACATTTTTATAACAAAGACTATAAGATAGATAGAGAAAGATAGTAAGCTAAAACCTACATACATGTATAAGATAAGAAAAGATACATTGATCCTGCCTAGACAATTTGCACGTATGAGGTTATTGACGATGCAAATTGCAACCACGCCAGAATGAACCCAAGTGGCAGTGGGAGGGGGGGGATCGAACCCACGTCTCTACCAACCGAGCTTCCTTGACGAGCTGGAGGAGGAGGAGGAGGAGCTGAAATAATCCACTTAACCAAAACCTTCGAAATATGAATTACAAAACATGTCTGTTACTTTATACCTTCTACCCTTCCTTCCTTCCTTCCATCCTTCTTTCCTTCCTTCTTTCTTTCTTCCTATCCACGCAACACACTTTTGTATCCTCTTCTTACCTTCCTCTCTTTCTTTCTGATCTATGATAATGCTTTCTTCTTTCCTCTTTCTTCTTTCTTTCTTCTTTCTTCCTCATTCTCCTTGTTGTCTCTTCACCTTCCTTCCATTGCCCCACTTCCTTCCCTCCTTTGCTTGGTTCTTCCCTACATACCCTGTTTTGTGTTGCTCTTCTTTCCTTCTTTTATTATTTTGTCTCCACTCTCCTATTCCTTCCCTTCTCTCCACTTATCATCTCTCTTTTATCTCTGTCTTTCCATTCTCTTCTCTTCTCCTCCATTCCCCCCTTCTTCCTCTCTCTCCTCTCCCATCCTTTCTTTCCTCTCTTTTTTCTTTCTCATTTCTACCTCTTGTTCATTATAATATCTTCTCTCTCTCTCTCTCTCTCTCTCTCTCTCTCTCTCTCTCTCTCTCTCTCTCTCTTTCTCTCTCTCTCTCTCTCTCTCTCTATATCTATATATCTATTTCTCTCTCTCTTAAGCCGGCCACACACACACCGGCGCGGCCTGTCCGGCCGACGAAAAGGGGCGTGGCTAGAGGCGGCCGGTGTGTGTGTGGGGGTGTTTTTCATCCGGCGGGGCCTGTCGCGGCGGCCGGATGAAAATCAGTCGGCGCTTGAAAATTCCGTCCGGCGCGGCCTGCCGCCTGCGTGTGTGTGTGTGAGCGTGTGTGTGTGTGAGCGAGGGGCGGGCAGATAATGACTAATTGTACCAGTTAAAATTGTATTTATGATAATATAGGTATTATATATGACGTATTATATATAGTATGACTTATTATATCGGGACACACTCATTGTCTTGGGCGACTTCAATGCTACTACTGGCACTGTGAGAGATGGCTACGAGTTATGTGTTGGTCCCCATGGCTCCGGTACCAGAAACACCAACAGTTCTCTGCTTCTGAACTTTGCAAGGTCCAGAAGGTTGAGAATTGCAGGTTCTTGGTATCAGAGACCAGAGCTGCACCGCTGGACATGGTATAGTAATGCCGGAGGGGTAGCAAAGGAGATCGACCACATCCTCGTTAGCACTCGTTGGAGGATCCTCCAGAACTGCAGGGTTTACCGGAGTGCTGAGTTCTTTGGAACAGATCACAGACTTGTTGTTGCTACACTTAAGCTTCATGTCAAGTCCAGAAGAATCTCAAGAGGTAACCATACTGTGTTTCATCTTGAGAAACTGAAGGACTTGACATGTGCTCAGGAGTATGCGGTGCAGTCTCAAATCGGTTTGATGTGCTCGGTGCTCTCGGGGGACCCTGTAGAACTGTGGGATATCTTCAAACGTGAAACTCTACAGACTGCCAAGGAGTGTATTGGGGAGCGCCCGAGGTCAAGGCGTGGTTTTGTCTCTACGGAGACGCTGGAGAAAATCGAGGAGAGTCGCGCTGCCAGGCTGGCTGGGAACCGGGACCAGCACAGGGCTCTGTCCACGCCGGACTAGAACCCTCCTGGGGAGAGACAAGGAGAGGTATGTCAGGAGTCTCGCTGAGGATGTTGAGGGTCATTGAACGCTAATGACCTCCGACCCGCCTACCGAGCCCTGAAGAAGCTCCGTTCAAGTCTCCTTCTCGGGCGAGTGCTATTCGAACAGCAGATGGGCGCCTCGTGTCGGACATGGATGGGCAGATGGCTCTTGGGCTGAGTACTTTGGGCAGTTGTTCACGGTGGACCCTCCAACTGAGCAGCTTCACACCACTGGGTTACAGGCAGTAGATGCCGATCCTCCCATTGACGAAAGCGCACCCTCTCTTGACGAAGTCAGAGAGGCTGTAGCAAAGTTGAGGGGTGGAAGGCAGCTGTGGTGTTTGTAATATCAGTGCGGAGCTCCTCAAAGCTGGGGGTGAGGCCATGATCCACGGGTTGCATGCTGTCCTGACTGCCGTGTGGCAATCAGGTACCATTCCTCCTGACTGGAAAAGGGGGTGGTCGTCCCTATCTGGAAAGGAAAGGGACCGTCAGGACTGCAACAATATACCGCGGTATACACTACTCAGCGTAACAGGCAAGGTGCTTGCCCATCTATTGCTGACACGGATTCGCAGCCATACTGGTGAAGCATCAGAGACCTCAGCAGTCTGGGTTCACGCCTGGTAAGTCAAAACGGACCGTATCCTAGCGCTTCGTGTCCTGGTGGAACGCCGACGTGAATTTCGACAGGGATGCTTGCAGCCTATGTTGATCTCAAGAAGGCGTTTGACTCAGTGCATCGTGAGTCACTCTGGGATCTTCTGCGACTTCGAGGGATTCCTGCAAGGACTATTGGTTTGATAACTGGTCTGTATTCTGGGACTGAGAGTGCTGTGAAGTGTGGGGCAGGTGTATCCGGCTTCTTTCCTGTGAATACAGGAGTGAGGCAAGGGTGCGTCTCTTGCCCAATCACTTTTCAACGCTTGTATGGACTGGGTATTGGACAAGGTTGTAGATCAAAGTGATTGTGGAGCATCCGTTGGCAACACCAAGATCACTAATCTTGTTTTTGCCGATGATGCAGTAATCTTTGCTGAGTCGCTGGAGGTCCTGGTGATGGCTCTCGAGGCGCTGCACGAGGAGGCAAAGCCTTTGGGACTTGGTCTCCTGGCTCAAGACCAAGGTCCAGGTGTTTGGAGACTTACTAGATGAAGCAGTACAGGTCTGTTCATGCGTGTGGCGAGGACATGAGATCTTGGAAAGTTTTACATACCTTGGTTAGCGCAGTCCATAATGACGGCGGGTTACGTCAAGAAGTCTTACGGCGGATTGGCATAGCCCACGGTGTTATGGACTCGCTCAGCGGGAGTATTTGGCGTTGTCGTTACCTGTGCAGGAGGACAAAGATCCGGATCTTCAAATCGCTTGTGATCCCTGTCTTACTCTATGGTTGTGAGACATGGACACTAAATAGTGACTTGAAGAGACGAATCAATGCCTTTGGTAATAAGTGTCTTCGCAGAATCATGGGGTATCGCTGGGATGATTACGTGTCAAATCAGCGATTGCACCGTGAGACTGAATCGAGGCCTACTACCTGCATAGTCCGTCAGCGCCAACTTCGGCTATATGGGCATGTGGCACGCTACCCTGAAACCGCTCCCTTCCATCGGGTTGTATCTGTAAGAGACAATCCGGCGTGGAGGAGGCCAAGGGGGCGCCCACAAGGCTCGTGGCTGGGGCAAGTTGATGTTTCTTGTCGAGAGCTGCTTGGTATGGGAAAGGAGCCTGCATGGGAACTCGCGCGTGGTGACCCTCGGGAGTGGCGTCGTAGGGTGGGCGAGGCGTCGCGCCCCCCCGGCGTATGCCCCCAATGATTGATTGATTATTATATATAGGTATTATATATGGCTGCACATGCAGCCATCACCAACAAGTCATTTTCGGACAGCGGATTCATGTTGTCACCACGGTGGTCCGACGTGTACTGTATATTTTCATGAGGCGGCCGGTGTGTGTGTGGGTCTCGTCTGGCGAACGATGCCCCGCCACTTTTTGTCGGCCGGACAGGCCGCACCGGTGTGTGTGTGGCCGGCTTTATATATTCCTTGCTCTTCAGTATTCCTCTTTTCCTTTTCTTTAAATTTCTGCTCATTTCTCTTTCCCTCCCTCCCTCCCTCCTTCCCTCCCTCCTTCCCTCCCTCCCTCCCTTCCTCCCTCCCTCCCTCCCTCCCTCCCTCCCTCCCTTCCTCCCCTCCCTCCCTCCCACACACTTACCCAGACTCTGTATAGCCACCTGCTGATGCTCTCAAATGGAACTTTTAATGGTGATGAATATGTAAATCAGATGAAGAGAGAGTAAAATAGTAAAAAATAACAGATATATTTATTCAGGGCGAGAGAAGAGAAGAGGGAGAGAGAGGGGAGAAAAGGAGAGAGAAGAGAGAGAGAGAGAGAGAGAGAGGGGAGGGGAGATAAAGAGAGAGAGAGACGAGAGGAGAGAGAGAGAGTGAGGGGAGAGAGAGAGAGAGCGAGAGAGAGAAGAGAAGAGAGAAAGAGAAAGAGAAAGAGAGGGGAGAGAGAGAGAGAGAGAGATGAGAGAGGAGGAGGGGAAGAGGAGAGAGAGAGGACCCACACACCACAACCATACCCGCTTCATCCTGACCCTCCCCAATCAAGCACTCCCCAGCCGCCGCCCCATAGTCAACCGGCCTGGAACTAGGGTCGCCAGTAAGTTCCGCGATAAACATCACCATCATATCTGCCAATGTCAGAGGTCTCCAAACCAACATCGGGGGAACCTGATTAACACTCACGTGATCCCTCACAACCCGGACATCGTTGCGGCAGTAGAGCCCTTTCCCTCAACAAGTCAATCCCAGACAACTTAGGACAGATAAATGGATATACGAGGTGCATCGACGCGACAGGACACGCGGGACTTGGTGGTATCGCTGTCTCCTTTCACAAGAGTTGTCGGCCAGCCACTTGAAGTCACCTACCAAACCATCTGGAGATGATGTTTTTCAAAATATGGACTCACCATCACAGCGCTACCCTGCTGTGTGTGTGCTACCACCCACAGTGGTAGGGGAGGGAGCCTATTGAGATTTGCACACTCACCTGGATGACCTGTTCCCAAACAACACACCTGTGAGCACGTTGTCATCATAGGTGACATGAACCAACATCTAGTTGCAAGATCCTTTGAGACTTCCCTCACAGTGTATGGTCTAACAAACCAAGTTGACTTCCCCACACACATTTCCGGACTCATCACTTGTCCTGTCATCAGTGATCTCCCAGACAGGGGTCGTCACCTTTTTCACCCCTCGGTGCTGTAGGATCATCAGATCACATGGCGACCCTAAGTACAATACAGGTTGCAGCTCAGAGGGATGCCCCCATCACACGTACCAACGGCTGTGGGGCAGAGCAGACTGGGACGGTCTATGTGACGAGCTGCAACAAACACCCTGGAGCACCATTCTCGTCAATGATGTAGATAACAGGTACAACATTCACACGTATTTCTGCTTGAACTCCAGAAGAAATTTTGTGCCAAGCCAGACTTACACTGCCAAGCCCCTTGATAAGCCCTGGTTGGTTACCAATGTAGGATGGCTGCTGATGAAAAAAGTCGTGCGGCGGCTCTACTACGCCATCCAACCGACCCAAAAAGGAGCGCTACAGACACGCTGGGGCAGCAATGAAAGAAATCCAAAACAATGGCTCAACGACGCTGCAAGACGCCCTCAAAATCAAGTCAGTGGTCGTTCAGTGGGTAACAATTTCCTGGTGGAAAACACTTAAACAGCAACAAGGTCTGACAACTGACGACACCATACCTCCGCTATTCAAGTCTGACGGCACAGGGGCCCACCAAGAACAAGGACGAGGCCGAGGTACTCGCGACATTTTTTTCCAACAAAATGACAGTCCCTGATCCCAGCGATCCATCCCAGCTGTGCCCATCCTCACCAATTCCAGCCTTTTAACCTCACTATAACTAGTGTGGAAGTTCGCCGACACTTAGTTCAGGTCGACACAAAGAAGGCCTTGGGCCCAGAAACATTAGCCTTATATCCTCAAGCGCTGCGCCTCTCAGCTAGCAACCCCCCTTGCTACTATTTTTCAGCACTGCCTCACTACTGGAGGTGGCCCACCTGGGGAAAGGCTGCCAGAGTGGTGGCAATACATAAGAAAGGAAAAGAACTGACCCCAAGAACTATAGGCCCATCACCCTTTTATCAGTTCTTGGGGAAGACGCGGGGAAACTATAATTGCCGACAAGATATCGTCTTTCTTCACATCACACCAACCCTTTTAACATCAAGCAATTGGCTTCCGAGCAAACAGGTCAGCGGCCGACCTATTGCTCATCTGTCCACCCCATGGCATAAGCGTCTTGACCAAAAAAAGGACACATACTCATTGCCCTTGACATTGCAGGAGCATTTTTAAGGGTGTGGCATCACGGGCCCCATCACCAAAATGAACAGTTTGGGGTCCGCGTTTATCTGCTGCTCCTACTACAAAAACTACCTGCGGGACAGATTTCTTAGAGTGGTGGTGGACGGTCAAACCTCAGAGGAACACCCGATCTTGCCAGCGTCGCACAGGGCAGTGTGCTCGGCCCTCTCCTCTGGAATGTATTCTTCAATGACTTGCTCCAGCTCATCCCAGAGGCACATGCATATGCCGATGACTGCACCCTTACATTCCCCTGCGACATTGGTGATCACCGCACGACTGTCGCTCACATAAATCAGGTCCTCCAAACCGTCATCTCATGGGGGCGTCGATGGCAAGTGGATCCCCGCTCCAGAGAAAACCCAGGCGATGCTCATCTCCACGACAACGTCCTCCCCGATACTCCCATCCCTACCATCTTACTGGGTGGGAGGCCGGTGCCCCTGCAGACGTCCATCTCCATACTTGGGGTGGAAGTGAATAGCGTCCTGACCTTTACCGAACCACATCCGAACCATTGCCCAAGGAAAGCCGTTTTGGAAAATTAGCTGTGTCCGGCGTGTCTCACACCTTTTTGACTCCCAAGGGATCACCAAACCCTTTTATGCAGCTCAAGTCCGCTCCCTTATGGAGTAACGCCCTCTCACGTTGGTTTTTCCTGCCCCCCTTCGTACCTGAGCCTTCTTGACAAGGGTACAGGCCCGAGCCCAACGGTTAATACGTCTGAAGGCTCTGCAGACCAGCTTCTCCCTCCTCTGCAACCCTTGCAGCAGCGTCGCGACGTAGCAGGTCTGTGCGTCGTTTACAAGACACACCAAAGCACATGTCCGCACCTGGCTGCTCTCCGACAGCCCTGGGCAAGACCACACGGCCACACCACACGAACTGCTGCTACCCCGGGACCATCAACTGATCGTCCCTTTTGCCGGACCCGGGGACCTCTCTGCGTTCCTTTTCCTTCCGCGCTACACAAGAATGTGGAACCGAATGGTACAGCAGACACAGCTTCACTTTTACCTCGTCACTCCAGACCTTCAAGAGTGCTGTGAACGCTTGGATTTAAAACAGCCATAGTATAAGTACCTACCTATAAACCTGTTAAACCCTGCTTAAGTTCAAACTATGTCATATATATATTAGTAGTACTGAAAAATTTAAAAAGTAAATTAGAATAGTAACACATGTACATATAAAATTCATTAGTAGTGAAATAGTGAATTAGAGAAATAGATAATTTAGAATAGTAAACCCATGTATGTATGTTAAGCTAGGAATAATTTACACATTCTTTAAAGTCAAAGATAGTTCTCAGTAGTCCAGCTTGAAGCTCCTGACTGTAAAACCTATAAGAATAAAGGTAAAAAAAAAAAAAAAAAAAAAAGGAGAGAGAGAGAGAGAGAGAGAGAGAGAGGAGAGGAGAGAGAGAGAGAGAGAGAGAGAGAGAGAGACGAGAGGGAGAGAGAGAGAGAGAGAGAGATGAGAGGAGAGAGAGACGAGAGAGAGAGAGAGAGAGAGAGAGAGAGAGAGAGAGAGAGAGAGAGAGAGAGGAGAGAGAGAGAGAGAAGAGAGAGAGAGAGAGATGAGAGAGAGAGAGAGAGAGATGAGAGAGAGAGGAAGAAGCAGCTCTGAGATGAAAAGGAGTTTTTTGTAGACTATTTATTCATAATATTCAAAATTGATGATTGAGTTATTTTATCCTTTTTTTTATCTAAGCCTTTGACACGTTGAGGAAAATATTATGAGGTGAAAATGAATGTGTGTGCTCATAAGAACGCGAGGTTAATGACATGATGATAGTGATGATGATAGTGATGATGATGATGATGATGATGGCCAAGATGATGCCGGTGCTATACGCGATACTTAACCCCTTGAGACCCAGAACGTAATTTCCATTGTAATTTGGCTATCATTAGACGATTTTTAGTGAATATAAGCAATATTTAATAGATATGACCTGCTGAGTATCCTTGTCCACTAGCTAATTTGGTATATTAAGTTACTTTTCGTAATTTTCTGGCTCGACAACATAGTTTTTTTATAGCAAAGGAAAGATCGTGATCCGAAGGGGATTGTAAAGTGATGAGAAAGTTCTTTTTTGAGAAAGTGCAGTTGTGACAGGTATACATTTTAAAGAAGGAAATAAGGAAGGAAGGAAGGAAGGAAGGAAGGAAGGAAGGAAGGAAGGAAGGAAGGAAGGAAGGAAGGAAGGAAGGAAGGAAGGAAGGAAGGAAGAAAGGAAGGAAATACATCATTTATGCAATATATGCTGTATACTCTTTGCCTCCATTTGACAATTAATCATCATTATTCATACCGTATTTTTTCTTCAGCGACACCCCGAATAATGAGAACAACGGCATTGGATTTAATTTCCACACACAAACAATAGGCTCGTCTTCATTAAATACGTCACCCACTTATCATTATTATTTTCCCCCCGCGACAGACAATTAAAATTAGTGGTAATGAGGTAATGATGCATACGATTCATAACTGCTTCATAACTAAGTAAATTGTGCTTCATAGAATATTCAATTTTGAGATATTCCCAAAAGAGGACGAAAGGGCTAAGAACATTAAAAGTGAATCATGGGAACTTAATATAAGAAAGACGAGAATCCTATAAGTTTTTCTGTACTAACATTTCAAACCAGCATGCTACACTTGTCCCTCGTGCATACCTGTGTCCTTCCTGTCCAACTCCCTAATGAAAGCGTTCACTCAGATCTTTCGATTCTGTATACAAATATGCGACTAGGTAAAACTGCCCACCTTCGTATTTCTTTCCATTTTACAATTTAACTTATAACCTTTTCCGACAAGTTTCCTTTTTTCCCTGTGTGATGAGACTTGCGTCCTTCAGTTATGCATTAAAAAAAAGATGAAAAAAATTAACTTGGGCTGCATAAATTATTTAATTCTTTTTCTTTCTTTTTTCTATTTCTTTCATTGAAATTTGTCCTCCTAACGTGACGCGAATAATACTTATCATCACGCTTCGGATTTCACAATTATATTTCGTCTTTTTATTATATGTTCTTTGTTTTGCTTTTAACGAAGATTATTGACGAAAACAGTGACATTAACATTACTACTGTACATAACTAGTCCATTAACACTACTACTACTGCTACTCACTACACTCTACTACACTACTCTACTACTACTCTACTCCTACTATCTACTACTAAATTTTTGGGGTTTTTGGGAAAAGGGGGGGGGGAAAAAAGGGTGGGGGGGGGGGGAAAAAAACCCCTTTTTTCCCTTTTTTTTCCCCTTTTGGGTTAAAAAAAACCCCTTTTTTTTTCCCCCCCCCAAAATAAAAAACCCCAAAAATTTTTTTTTAAAAAATTTTTTTTTTTTTCCCCCCCTTTTTTTTTTTTTTCCCCCCGGCCCCCTTTTTTTAAAGGGATAACCCCCCCTTTTGGGGGGGGGAAAATTTTTTTTTTTTAAAAACCCCCCGGGGAAATTTTTAAAAAAAAGGGGGGAAAAAAAAGGGGGGTTTTTAAAACCCCCCCAAAAAATTTTTAAAAGGGGCCCCGGGGGGGTTTTTCCCCCTGGGGGGGGGCCCCCCCCCCCCCTTTTTTTTTTTTTTTCCCCCAAAAAATTTTAAAAAAACCCCCTTTTTTTTTTTTTAAATTTACCCCTTTTTTTTTTTGTTTTTTTCCCCCCGGGGGGTTTTAAAAAAAAAAATTTGGGGGGAAAATTTTTTTTTTTTTTTCTTTTTTTTTTTTTTAACTTGGGGGAAAATTAAAATTTTTTTTTTGGGAAAAATTTTTTTTTTTTTAAGGGGTTTTTTTTTTTTTGGGGGGGGAAAAAAAAAAATTTTTTAACCTTTTTCCTTTTTTTTACCCTTTTTTTTTTTTTCCCCCCCTTTTTTTTTTTTTTTTAAAATTTTAAAAAACCCCCAAATTTTTTTCCCCCCCGGGGTTAAAAAATTTTAAAATTTTAAATTTCCCCCAAAAAACCACAAAACCCAAAAAAAATTTTTTTTAAAACCTTTTTTTTTTAAAAACCCTTTAAATTTTCCCCCCCTTTTTTTCCCAAACAAATTTTAAAAAAATTTTTCCCCCCTTTTTAAAAAAAAAAAAAACCCCCCCCTTTAAAAAAAAAACCTTTTTGGAAATTTTTTTTTAAGTTTTTAAAAAAAAAAATTTTTTTTTTTTTGGGGGGTTTTCCGGGGAAAAAATTTTTTCCTTTTTTTCCCCCTTTAAAAAATTTCCAATTTAAAAAAAAGGGGGGGGGTTTTTTTCCCCCCTTTTTTCCCCCCTTCCCCCCCCTTTTCCCCCTTTTCCCCCTTTTTTTTAACCCCTTTTCCCCTTCTTTTTTTTTAAAAACCTTCTTTTTTTCTTTTAAATTTAAAGGGGGGGGGGTTTGGGGGGGGGAAAAAAAAGGGAAAGGGGGGGGGGGGGGGAAAAAGGGAAAAAATTTAAAGGGGGGGAAGGAAAAAAAAGGGGTTGAGGAAAAATTTTTCCCTTTTGGGGGGTTTAAAGGGGTTAAAAAAAAGGGAAAAAAAGGGGGGGAAAGGGGGGGGGGGGGAAAAAAAAAAAGGGGGGAAAAAGGGGGGGGGGGTTTGGGGGGGGGAAAGGGGTTTTTAAAAAAAAAAAAGGGGGGGGAAAAGGGGGGGGGGGGGGGGGGGGGCCTTTATTTTTTTTTTTTTCCCCCCCCCCCCCCCCCCCCCCCCCCCCGGGGGGGGGGGTTTTTTTTGGGTTTTTTTTAAAAAAAAAAAAAAAGGGGGGGGGAAGGGGGGTGGGGGGGGGGGGGGGAAAAAAAAAAAAAAAATTTTAAAAAAGGGGGGAAAAACCTTTCCCCCCCAAAAAAAAAACCCGGAAAAAAAAAAAGGGAAAAAGGCCCCGGGGGTTTTTTTTTTTTTTTTTAAAAAAGGGGGGGAAAAGGGTTTGGGGGGGGGGAAAAGGGAAAAAATTTTTCCCGGGGAAGGGGGGGGTTAAAAGGGGGGGAAGGGAAAGGGGGGGGGGGGAGAGGAGGAGGTAAAAAGGGGGTGATAAAGAAAAAAAAAGGGGGGGAAAAAGGGGAAGGGGGGGGAAAAGGAGGGGAAATTTGGGGGGGGAAAAGGGGGGGGGGGGGGGGG
The DNA here is from genome assembly GCA_016584305.1 of Chionoecetes opilio. Lineage (NCBI taxonomy): Eukaryota > Metazoa > Arthropoda > Malacostraca > Decapoda > Majidae > Chionoecetes > Chionoecetes opilio. Next base: position 7,146 of record JACEEZ010008887.1, on the reverse strand, counting down.
AAAGGGGGGAAAAAAAAACCCCCCCCGCTTTTTTTAAATTTTTTGGGGGGCCCCAAAAGGGGAAAAAAAAAATTTTTCCCTTTTTTTTTGGGCCCCTTTTTAAGGTTAAAGGTGGCCGGGGCCTTCACAATGTTTAATTTTTTTTCCCCCCCCTTTGTTTTTCCTTTTTTTTTTTTTTTGGGGTTTTTTTAAAAAAGGGGAAAAAAAGGGGGGAAAAAAAAAAAAAAAAAAAAATTTTTTTTCCCCCCAAAAAAAAAAAAAAAAAAAGGGGGGGGGGGTTTTTTTTGGGGGTTTTTTTTTTCCCCCCTTTTAAAAAAAATGAAGTCCAAAAGGGAAAGGGGGAAAAATAGAAACAGGAAAAGAGTTTCCCGAAATTTAACCGTGAACATAAACCCCAAAAAATAAAAAAAAAAAATACTACACTTAATAAAAAACATACACTCCCAAAAAAGAATTTTGGACACATACACACCCTACACACACAAAAACCCCCCGAAAACAATCCCTACAAATAACGCAAAAAAAAAAGGAAAATCGAAAAAAAAATACATTCGTGCGTTTAATTTTTGAAAAAAAAAATAAAATTTAAAAAAATAATAAACTTGGCCCAGGTTATGAAAGAAATTTCCCCACAGGGTTTTAAAACGTCCTACAGTGGACTCTGTTATTAAACCCTGGGTTTGTGTTGGGGGTCACGGTGTTAGAAAGGGGGGGCAGCTTTAAAGCCCTAAGTGCTTTCCTCCTGCCACCCCAAAACCCCACAAAAACACACACACACACACACACACACCCCCAAAACCCACACAAGCACGCACGACGCACGCAACCCACGGGACGCACGCACGCCGCACGCACGAAAAAACCCCCACCAAAACCCCAACCACACACCCCACCACACCCAACCCCCACACACCACACACCACACACACAACCACACACCACAACAAAAAAACAACACACAAAAACACAAAACCCAAAAACAAAACACCCAAAACAACAAAACACAACAAAAACCCCACACCCAAAAACCCCCCACAACCACCCAACCACACAACAACACCAACCCGTACACACAACACACCACAACCCCACCCTACACCCCACAGTATACAACCCCGCGAGGGGCAGGTTTTAGAACGTGAACCCGGCCCCCCCAAATTTTTGGGTTTTGGCGGTTTTTAACCTCGCCTCCGGGGATTTTTCACTGACAAAAATTTGGGCCCGGTTTCTGTCCCCCCTTTGGGAAGGGATGGGGGTGTGTGGTGTTTGAGGTCCCAGCATTTTTCCCCCAAAATCGGGGAAAAAATGAGCCCAAGCTCCAATGAGAGGGGGAAAACTGGCGATCGCGAGCCCCGCTTTGCGGGGGCAAGCCATGGGGTGATAACACAGTACCACACAACACAAAAAGAACACACACAAAAAAAAAACAAAAAACAACAAAACACACACACACAAAAAATAAAAAACCACACACCCCACACACACACACAGTTTCACACAAACACACACATTCACACACACACACAAAAACACCCAAAACAACACAACACAACAAAAACAACCCAAAAAAAAACAGACCACCAAAACAAACACACAAAACAACACAAAAAATAAACGCACACAACAACACCCCAACACCCTCAAAAACCCCACGGCCCCCCACCCCAAACACACACAAAAACCAAAAAACACACAAACCACACAAACACAACACACACACACACACACGCAAAAAAACCTCTCCGCATAATAAAACAATCCACATATAAAAAAATTTTCCCTTCTGAAACTTTGATACCAATACACTCTGAAACTCCTCCTATTCTCAACCTATTATATTTTCTTCATCTCATCTCCAAACAAAATTTCCTTTTTCCGCATCAAAATCCTAGTATTCTCCTATAACATATTTTTTTCTCAGTCGTTACGTCAAGCTTATGTTAGAGGAGGAAGAGAGGAAGTGGGGGGGTGAGGAGGGAGGGAGGGGTGATGGTAACGCATTCTCCTTTACTATCCTATTCTCTGTCTTGACAATGGCCAGTGCAGTCCCTTTCGGAGTGGTCGGCTGCAGCGGTATTAGTGCCGGGCCATCCCGCTGAGACCATGGGGGCTCAAAGTGGCCCTTGTACGTGTGTAGTCTTATGTAATTGCTCTCTCTCTCTCTCTCTCTCTCTCTCTCTCTCTCTCTCTCTCTCTCTCTCTCTCTCTCTCTCATACACACACACACATTCACTCTCTCTCATAAACACATTCACGCTCTCACACACACACTCACTCTCTCTTCTCACACACACAGACACACACACACACACACACTCTCTCTCTCTCTCTCTCTCTCTCTCTCTCTCTCTCTCTCTCTCTCTCTCTCTCTCTCTCTCTCTCTCTCTCTCTCTCTCTCTTCTTTCCCTTTCCTTTTCTCATCCATTTCCTAGCATCCAGAACGTCTTTGTAAAGAGCCTAGAAAGGTGTACCGAGTGGATGACACCTGTAAATCCAAAAGGTGAGAGTATAAGACCTGGGTGAGAAGGGAATACTAGGCGGTGGATGCAAGGGGGAAGCTGGCTGGGGGGACCTGGGGATGGAAGGGGAAGGTCTGGGAGCTAGTGTCATAATCATGATCTTAGAGGGAATAGAGAAAGGAGGAATGAATAAGGAGAGGAAATGAAGGAGGTGTAGGAATGGAACGGAAGGGGGAGGGGGGGGAAAAGAGAGAGGAGAGAGAGAAGGAGGGGAGAAGGAGAGAGAGGAAAAGGGAAGAGAGAAAGAGAAAAGGGGAGAGAGAGGAAGAGGAGGAGAGAGAGAGAGAGAGAGAAGAGAGAGAGAGAGAGAGAGAGAAGAAGAGAGAGAAAAGAGAGAAGGAAGAGAGAGAAGAGGGAGAGGAGAGAATATTCAATTCAAGATTTCAGATTTTTATTCTCCATTTGAAAATGGTTATTCTTTACATGTTACATATAAAAACAATATCATAAGAATATAATATATTATATAGGCTTAAATCTATGTAGGATTTCGTCCATAGGGATTCGTCATTAAAAATAAGGGAAAGATAAAATTTTAAAAATAATAAAGAATTCCATAATAAAAAACAATAATTAAAATATTATTTGTTAAAACACAACTCAGTAGGTGCAAATGTGTCAAATTGCTCGCTTAAAGATATTAAAACAACTGTTTTTTAAATGAGGATAAGGTGTTAGCAATTCCTAACGTTTGTGGGGAGAGGTTCCATAATTTGGTCCTGCCACAAGCCAAGACCTTTCTCCATGTTGGTATTAGTTTTAGGGACATACAATTGTTGTTGTTGTCTGGTAGGAGAGAACGTATCTCTTACTGTTGGCAAGGACATTAGGTGTTCAGGGATATATCCGTTGATGATGTTGTAGGTCATTATATCAAGTTCATATTTGAAACTTATTATATATTTTTGGGCCACCCGAGCTGCCTCAAAAACGGTGTGGCGTGGCCCACCCCTTTGCTCCGCACGCCAACGCTACTTTAGCAGCAAAGTTTTGCAGCTTTTGAACTTGATATAAGTGGTTGTATAAGTGGCACCCCATATTTTGTGCTCAGAGAGATCTAGGACCCCATATTTTGAGTATGATGCTCAAGACAAGAGAGTGAATGGATATTAGTCGTGCGTTTTTTGTTTCAAATTTTTTTGAGTTGGGTTTACATAAATCAACGTACCAAGAGTTTTTCCTTCTAATTTCATTTATGTGGCTATCAAAATTAAAAATAATTATCGAAAGGGGTACCAAATGTTTTTAATGATTTACTTGGAACAATCACGGCATCCGTCAACTCTTAAGCAGGTTTGGGTGGTATTTCGGAGATATACTTTCTGCTTCCCACAAACTGCATTTGGGTCTTTTTAGTTTCAACATCAAACCATTTGCATGGAAGTATTTTTTTTAGTTGGGGCCAGTGTGTTTTCGCCCCTGAGGATGAGCTCATCAAGTTTGTCAATGGTACCGGTATTTTAGAGCTGGGTGTCGTCAGCATATTGGAGTACTGATAGTCAAGATATAGTGTAAAAAAATCATTAACAAATATTAGAAATAAAATTGGTCCAGTACGGGACCCTTGTGGCACCACCATATGGAATTTAAAAGATTTCTGATAGTGCTTTTCCCATTCGTACACGTTGTGTTCTTTTTATGCAGATAACTTTCAAACCAGAAGTTGTCAATATTCATCTTCGATAGCTTACTCATTAGGATACATGATTAACACTATCAAAAGCCTTTGACAAAAATCACAAAGAATAATAAGTAAATTTTTCCTATTATCAATGTTATCGTATAGTACATTAGAGAGTTTTGTAAGAGCCGTTTCGGTTGATAATCGAGCTCTGAAACCATGTTGGGTATTACTCAACAGATGGTTCTCTTCTAGATAGTTAGTAGCTGATTTGCTATAACCTTCTCTAGTAGTTTGAAAGAATGGGAAACAGAGATATAGGTCGATGATTTTTTGGTTGGTTAGCATCGCCAGACTTTAAAATTGGGACAACAATGGGGTTCCTTCCACTGTTTAGGGGAAAATTCCAGTCCTATGGATGTATTTAGTATGCATGTTATGTAAGAGATTACCACCGGGAGAGAGTCTTTCCAAAACCGTAATTGGATGCCATCACACACCACAGGAGTTGCTGTTTTTCATAGACTTAATTATTAGTATAATTGTGTCATTGTCAATGGGTTTGGTCTAAAAGTATTACTTGGCAGGTTAGTGATATCTTGTTTGTTGCAGCACTTACGGGCTGATCTTTTGATACATTTTGCTGGGGGTTTTATGAATGTTTCTTTCCCAAAGTTGGCAAAAATTTATTAAAACTATCTGCAAGGGACTTCGCTTCATCTCCCTCCTCTGCTATTGAATCACATGACTTTTTCTCAAATTTGGATTAACTGTCTCAATAGTTTCCAAATAGCTGAACTATTACCTTTATTGTCTTCAAATTCTTTATTTGTAGTGCTTCTGTCTTTGTATGATTGATAACCTTTTCACTTGGTTCTTTAAATTTTTATGATTTTCTTGTAACTGAGTGTTATTTCTATCCATTTTTTTCAGGTTCCTCGACGTTATTTTTCTCCCCTTATAAGTTTTTCTCAACTCCTCACTCATCCAAGGTGCAGAGGGTCTTTGACCTCCTTTTGGGGAGCAAAAGGTGCACATGCATTTAGACATTTGTTAATACTTTCCGTTTAAAAAAGTTTACTTGTACGTCAATGTTATCCGTCACGTATATTTGATTTAGGTTATAGCTGTCTTTTAATAAGAGATTACAGAGAACATCTGGGAATAATTTCTCAAATTCTCGAATGGTTTTAACGTGGGCAAACTCTAGGTTCTCTCTCTAAGAGAAGAGAAAAGAAAAGAGAGAGAAAAGAGAGAGAGAGAGAGAGAAGAGAGAGAGAGAGAGAGGAAGAGAGGGAGAGAAGAGAGAAGGGGAGAGAGAGAGAGGAGAGAGGAGAGAGAGAGAGAGAAGAGGAGAGAGAGAGAGATGAGAGAGGAGAGAGAGAAGGAGAGAGAGAAAGAGAGAAAGTAATGGGGAAAAGTAACAATAGTAGTAGTAGTAGTAGTAGTAGTCGTTTTGTAGTAGCAGTAGTAGTAGCAAGTAGTAGTATAGTAGTAGTAGTAGTAGCAGTAGTAGCAGTAGTATAGTAGTAGTAGTAGTAGTAGCGTAAATGTGTAGTATAGTAGTAATGTAATAGTATAGTGGAAAGGGGGGTTTGACTGGGGGTTGGCTGTACAAGTAGTAGAACAAAATTTAATACTAAAAGTAAAAACGGAAATTAGATTTAGAAAGAAGGAAATTCATGACAGATGTCATGATTTCCTTCTTTCTAAATCTAATTTCCGTTTAAACACCTTAAAAGTTTACAGGAACACCCTGAGTCCCTGCCCCACTGACCACCAGCCGATATCCCACCTCTCTCTCTCTCTCTCTCTCTCTCTCTCTCTCTCTCTCTCTCTCCTCTCTCTCCCCCTTTTTTCTCTCTCTCTCTCTCCCCCCTCCTCTCTCCTCCCCCTTCTCCCCTTTCAACCCGGCTGAGAAACAAGCAACTTTGGGTGTTACGTCTCAGCGTGTACTTTCGTGTTGCTTTCGATCCTCAATTCATCCAAAAAGCGCGCATATTACTGTGTGGTGGAAGTGGGTGATGGGTGGGTGTCTGTGGAGGGTGTATGGGCGTGCCGTGGGCGGGTGTCTACATAAGGTGAGAAGGAGTCCTGTATGGAAGTGTATGAATATATATGATGTGAAAGTTTAAGTGTGTGGGTGTGAAAGGTGTGTGAGGTGAGATGTGCTGTAGGTACTAAAATAAATATGTTACTGCGAATAGGTGTCAGGTGGAGATGAAGATGCGATTGATATGTTGGAGGTCATTTTACGCATGGAATTGGTAATGATACATGGGTGGATAGGACTGATGTGGGGAGAGGCAGGATAGGAGAGAGTTTAAAACAACTGGGAAAAACGAACAAAGCAAACGAAATCAAATACCCTGCTGGAGTTGACCTGGGGAGAGAGAGAGGAGAGAGAGCGAGAGGAGGGGAGAGAGGGGGAGAAAAGAGAGAGAGAGAGAGAGGGAGAGAGAAAAGGGTGAGGGGGAGAGGAGTATGAGAGAGGAAGAAGAGAGAGAGGAGAGAGGAGGAGAGAAAAGGAGAGATAGAGAGAGAGAGAGGAGAGAAGACGAGAGAGAGAGAGAGAAAAGAGAGAAAGAGGGAGAGAGAGAGAGAGAGAGAGGGGAGACGAAAAGAGAGGGGGAGAGAGAGAGGAGAGAGAGAGAGAGAGAGAGGGGGAGAGGAGAAGAGAGAAGAGGAGAGAAAAGAGGAGAGAGAGAGCGAGAGAAGAGAAGAGAGAGGGGAGAGAGAGAGAGGGGAGAAGAGAGGGTGCGTGGGAAAATAGGTAAAAGATAAAAGTAACAAGATAATACTATCAGGGACTATACGTAAAAGGAGACGAAGTTGAAGAGCACCTAAGAGCGTACTAAGCGTCAAAGGTCACAAGAAGAAGAAGAAGAAGAAAGGGAAATGATTACCTGAAGAAGTTTGAGGAATTCGACGTTTTGTGTTTAGTTACTGATCTGCAACACACACTCTTTGTTCTTTGTAACAGTAACGAGAACTGGCATGGGGAAC
>JACEEZ010008886.1:0-12407 GCA_016584305.1 Chionoecetes opilio | reverse complement strand
TATGATAAGTAAAATACTTGTATATATAAATAACGCTACAGTTTACAAGAAAACTATGAAAAACGATTGCAATATCCCGTTATATAACAATAAATAACCTATTACTCTTCTATTCATTAGCTTAATGTAATGTAAGCTACTTATAGGTGCAAATTATTCAAAAAAAAGGATTGTATATATCAATTTGTAGGAAAACTGCTATATATAACCGATAACTAGCTAAAATCATTGAAAAGAACACTTTTGAGGGTATAAGGTTTATATAAGGTAAATTCCTTCTTTTAATGATATAACACAAGAATAACAAGAAAACTATGAAAAAAACGTATAATATACAATTGTATCACAATATAGATCTCAAACTCCTATTATAAGCTTACAGTAGTTTAAATAGAAATTTCTAACGAAAACAATATAATACCACTTTTTGGAATTTCTCTATCAAAAAGGGCGTGAATAATGTCAATTTTCGACATTTTTTTAGCCCTTCATAAATACATTAAAACACTTGCAAAAAAACGTTGTTTTTAAGAATAAAATTGATACATAAATTTCATGATAAATACATATTTTAAGCTCTTAATATTATAAAATATAGTTGTGTAAAAGTGCTGAATAATGATAAATTTTGACAATTTAAGGGACTTTCAAAAATGCATTAAAATACTTGAAAAAACGTTGTTTTTAGGATTAAAATTGATACCTAAATTTCATGAAAATGCATATTTTTAGCTCATAACATTGTAAAATATAGTTGTGTAAAAGTGCTGAATAATGTCAAATCTCGACATTTTTTAGCGTTTCAAAAAAACATTGAAATACTTAGAAAAAAACGTGTTTAAGATTAAAATTGATATCTAAATTTCATGAAAAAAAACATATTTTTAGCTATTAGTTTTGTAAATATAGTTTAGCAAATATCAAAAGCTATTACCTACATATATAAAGAAATATACTTCAATTTGTAGAAAAAAACACCCCTTCACTGATAAACTAGCTAAAATCATTGAAAACACTACATTTTTAAAGGGTTTATAGCAATATGATAAGTTAAAACTACTTGTATATATACAATAAAAGCTACAGTTTACAAGAAACTATGAAAAAACACTTGCAATATACCGTTATATCACAATAAATAACCTCTTACTCTTCTATTTTAAAAGCTTAATGTAAGTAAGCTACTTATAGGTGCAAATTTTTCTAAAAAGAGGATTTTATACTTCAATTTGTAGGAAAACAGTTATATATCACCGATAACTAGCTAATATCATTCAAAACACTACATTTATGGGTTTATAGCAATATGATAAGTAAAAACTACTTGTATATACACAATAACGCTACAGTTTACAAGAAACTATGAAAAAACGCTTGCAATATACCATTATATCACAATAAATAACCTATTACTCTTCTATTTATTAGCTTAATGTAATGTAAGCTACTTATAGGTGCAAATTATTTTAAAAAGAGGATTTTTATACTTCAATTTGTAGGAAAACAGCTATATATCACCGATAACTAGCTAATATCATTGAAAACACTACATTTTATGGGTTTATAGCAATATGATAAGTAAAATACTTGTATATATACAATAACGCTACAGTTTACAAGAAACTATGAAAAACGCTTTCAATATACAGTTATACACAATAAAAAACTCTTACTCTTCTATTTAATACCTTAATGTAATGTAAGCTACTTATAGGTCCAAATTATTCTAAAAAGAGGATTTTATACTTCAATTTGTAGGAAAACAGCTATATATCACCGATAACTAGCTAATATCATTGAAAACAAATACATTTTATGGGTTTATAGCAATATGATAAGCAAAATTAACTTCTATAATACAATAACGCAACAGTTTACAAGAAACTATGAAAAACGCTTGCAATATACAGTTATACACAATAAAATAACCTTACCTTATTTTAAATTTTAATAGCTTTATGCAAATAAGCTACTTATAGGTGAAAAATTTTTTCTAAAAAGAGGATTTTATACTTGAATTTTGTAGGAAAAAGCTATATATCACCGATAACTAGCTAAATCATTGAAAAACACAACATTTTATGGGTTTATAGCAATATGATAAGTAAAATACTTGTATATATACAATAACGCTACAGTTTACAAGAAACTATAAAAAAAACGCTTGCAATATACCGTTATATCACAAAAAAATAAACCTTTTACTCCTCTATTTAAAGCTTTATGTAAGAAAGCTATTTATAGGTGAAAATTTATTCTAAAAAGAGGATTTTATACTTCAATTTGTAGGAAAACAGCTAATATCACCGATAACTAGCTTTATATCATTGAAAACACAACATTTATGGGTTTTATAGCAATATGATAAGTAAAACTACTTGTATATATACAATAACGCTACGGGTTTACAAGAAACTATGAAAAAACGCTTGCAATATACCGTTAATTAACAATAAAAAAACTATTACTCTTCTATTTATTAGCTTCAGTAATGTAAGCTACTTATAGGTGCAAATTATTCTAAAAAAAGGATTGTATACTTAATTTGTAGGCAAACAGCTATATATCACCGATAAACTGCTAAAATCTTTGAAAAAGAACACATTTTTGAGGGTTATAAAGCATTATATAAGGTAAATTTCTTCATTAATGAATAACACAAGAATTAACAAGAAACTATGAAAAAAACACGTATAATATACAATTGTATCACAATATAGAGTCTAAAAACCCCTATTATAAGCTTACAGTATTTTTTAAAATAGGAATTCTAACGAAAAAAAACCCTATAATACCACATTTGAATTTCTATATCAAAAAAGGGGGGGAATAATGTCAATTTTCGACATTTTTAGCCCTTCATAAATACATTTAAAACACTTAAAAAAAACTTTGTTTTTAAGAATAAAATTGATACATAAATTTCATGAAAAAATACATATTTCAAGCTCTTAATATTATAAAAAATAGTTGTGTAAAAGGTCTGAATAATGATAAATTTTGACATTTTTATGACTTTCAAAAATGCATTAAAAAACTTGAAAAAACGTTGTTTTTTGGATAAAATTGATACCTAAATTTCATGAAAAGGCATATTTTAGCTCATAACATTGTAAAAATATAGTTGTGTAAAAGTGGGTGAATAATGTCAAATCTCGACATTTTTAGCGTTTCAAAAAAAACATTGAAATACTTGAAAAAACGTTTTTTTAAGATTAAAATTGATATCTAAATTTCATGAAAAATACATATTTTTTTTAGCTATTAGGTTTTGTAAAATATAGTTTTAGCAAATAATCAAAAGCTATTTGTAGCTACATATATAAAGAAATATACTTCAATTTGTAGAAAAAAAACACCTCTTCCACTGATAACTAGCTAAAATCATTGAAACACGTACACATTTAAGGGTTTATAGCAATATGATAAGTAAAACTACTTGTATATATTACAATAACGCTACAGTTTACAAGAACTAATGACAACCTTGCCAATATTACCACGTTTATATCAACATAAATAACCTCTTACTCTTCTATTTAATAGCCTTTAATGTAAAGTAGCTACTTATAGGTGCAAATTTTTCTATAAAGAGGTTTTATACTTCAATTTGTAGTAAAACAGTTATATATCACCGATAACTAGCAATATCCTTGAAAGAAACCCTACCTTTTATGGGTTTATAGCAATATGAAATAAGTAAAACTACTTGTAATATATATCGATAACGCTACATTTTACAAAAACTATGAAAACGCTTGGGGGCATATATCCATTATCACATACATAACCTATTTTACTCTCATTACCTTTCTATTTATTAGCATTAATGTATGTAAGCTACTTATAGTGCAATTATTTTAAAAGAGGATTTTATACTTTCAATTTGTAGGAAAACAGCTATATATCACCGATAAACTAGAGCAATATCATTGAAAACACTAACATTTTATGGGTTTATAGCAATATGATAAGTAAAAATACTTGTATAATACAATAACGCTCCGTTTACAAGAAACTATGAAAAACGCTTTCAATATACCGTTATAAAAAACACAATTCTAACTCTTACTCTTATATTTAATACCCTTAATGTAATGTAAGGCTACTTATGGTCCATTATTCTAAAAAGAGGATTTTATACTTCAATTTGTAGGAAAACAGCTATATATCACCCGATAACTAGCTAATACATTGAAAACCTCATTTTATGTTTATAGCAATATCATAAGTAAATTACTTGTTATATACAATAAGCAATCAGTTTACAAGAAACTATGAAAAACGCTTGCAATAATACATTTTATATCACAATAATACCTCTTACACTCCTCTATTTAATTAGATTTATGTAATATAAGCTACTTATAGGTGCAAATTTTTCTAAAAGAGGATTTTTATTACTTCAATTTGTAGGAAAACGTATAATCACCGATAACTAGGGTAATATCATTGAAAACCACATTTTCTGGTTTTATAGTAACAATATGATAAGTAAAACTATCTTTGTTTATATACAATACGCTCAGTTTAACAAGAAACTATGAAAAACGCTTGCAATTACAGTTTATATCACAATAAATAATAACCTCTTACTCCTGTATTTAATAGCTTTATGTAATGTTAGCTACTTAATAGGTGCAAATTATTCTAAAAAGAGGATTTTTATAACTTCAATTTGGTAGTAAAACAGCTTATATAGCCACCGATACTAGCTAATAATCATTGAAAACACTACAATTTTATGGGTTTTATAGTCAATATGTCAGTAAAACGCTTGTATATATACAATAACGATTTCAGTTTTACAAGAAACTATGAAAACCCTTGCAATATGCAGTTAATATCACAATAAATAACCTCTACTCCGTCTTTTAATAGCTTTATGCAATATAAGCTACTTATGGTGCAAATTATTCCTAAAAAGAGGATTTTTATACTCATTTGTAGGAAAACAAGCTATTATTCAGCGATAACTAGCTAATATCATTAAACACACATTTTTATGGGTTTTATAGCAATATGATAAGTAAAACTACTTGATATATATACAATAACGCTACAGTTTACAAGAAACTATATGAAAACCGCTTTGCAATATACGTTTATTTCAAAATAAATAACCTCTTACTCTCTATTTAATACTTTTATGTATGTAAGCTACTTAGGGCAAATTATTCTACAAAGAGGGATTTTATACTTCTATTTTGTAGGGAAAACAGCTTATATATCACACCGATAACTAAGCTTATATCATTGAAACACAACATTTTATGGGTTTATAGCAAATATGAATAAGTAAAACTACTTGTATATATACGAAACGCTACAGTTTACAAGAACTATGAAAAACGCTTGCAATATACCGTGTATATTACCAATAAATAACCTATTACTCCTTCTATTTAGTATTAGCTAAATGTATGTAAGCTCTATAGGTGCAAATTAATTCTAAAAAAAAGGATTGTATACTTCAATTTGTAGAAAAACAGCTATATATCACCGATAACGTGCTAAAAGTCATTGAAAAGAACAACATTTTGAGGGTATACAGCATTATCATACATAAGGTAAATTTCCTTCATTATGATTATAACACAAGATTAACAAGAACTATGAAAAACACGTATAATATACCTATGGTATCACAATATAGAGTCTCAACCTCCTATTAATAAGCTTACAGTAGTTTAAAATAGAAATTTCTAACGAAAACAACTATATACCACATTTTGAATTTCTCTATCAAAAAAGGGGTGATAATGTCATTTTCGACTTTTGTAGCCCTCAAACATACATTAAAACACTTGAAAAAACGTTGTTTTTGATGAATAAAATTGAATACATAAATTTCATGGAAAATGCTATTTTAAGCTCTTAACATTATATAATATGTTTGTGTAAAAGTGCTGAATAATGTCAAATTTGACATTTTTAAGGCTTTCATTCAAAAATGCATGAATACTTAAAAAACGTTTGTTTTTAGCATTAAAATTGCTACCTAAATTTTCATGAAATGGCATATTTGTAGCTCTAAACATTGTACATATAGTTTTGTGTAAAAGTGGCTGAAAATGTCAAATTTCGACATTTTTTAGCCTTTCAAAAAAACCTTAAAAATAATTTGAAAAAACATTGTTTTTCAAGATTAAAATTGTTATAAATTCATGAAAAAAACATATTTTTAGCTATTAATTTTGTAAAATATAGTTGTAGCAATATCAAAGCTATTTAGCTACAGATATAAGAAATATTCTTCAATTTGTAGAAAAAAACAATTCTTTCACTGATAACTAGCTAATCATTGAAACACTACATTTTTAAGGGTTTATAGCAAATATGAATAGTAAAACTACTTGTATATATACAATATCGCTACAGTTTACAAGAAACTATGAAAACACTTGCAATATACCGTTATATTCACAATAAATAACCTCTTACTTTCTATTTTTAGCTTAATGTAGTAAGCTACTTTATAGGTGCTCTTACTTCTAAAAAGAGGATTTGTATACTTCAATGTTATAGAAAACCAGCATATATATCACCGATAACTAGTTATATCCATTGAAAACACAACTTTTATGGGTTTAATAGCAAATGAAAGTAAACTCTTGTATATATAACCATAACGCTCAGTTTCAAGAAACTCTGAAAAACGCTTGCAATATACATTTATATCACAATAAATAACCTCTTACTCCTTTATTTAATAGCTTTATGTAATGTAAGCTACGTTATAGGTGAATTATTCTAAAAAGAAGGAATTTTATACTTCAATTTGTGGTAAACAGCTATATACCACCGCGATAACTAGCTAATATCATTTGAAAACACTACATTTTTATGGGTTTATTAGCAATATGAAGATCAAAAACCGCCTTGTTAATATACAATAACGAATTCAGTTTAACAAGAAACTATGAAAAACCTTGCAATATGCAGTTTATATCACAATTAATAACCTCTTACTCTCTATTTAATAGCTTATAGATGCAATATAAGCTCTTATAGGTGTCAAATTATTCTAACAAGGAGGATTTTATTACTTGATTTTGTAGGAAAAACAGCTATATATCACCATATTATATCAGCTAATACATTGAAAACACAACATTTTATTGGGTTTATAGCAATATGATAGTAAACTACTTGTATTATACAATAACGCTACAGTTTACAAGAAAACTATGAAAAACGCTTGCAATATACAGTTATATCACAATAATAACCTCTTACCCTCTATTTAATAGCTTTATGTAATGTAAGCTACTTATAGTGCAATTATTCTAAAAGAGGATTTATACTTCAATTTGTAGGAAACAGCTAATATATCACCGATAACTAGCTTATATCATTGAAAACACAACATTTTATGGGTTTATAGCAATAGATAAGTAAAACTACTTGTATATATATACAATAACGCTAAGTTTACCAGAAACTATGAGAAAACGCTGCATATACCGTTATATAACATAAATAACCTTATTACTCTTCTATTTATTATCTTAAATGTAATGTAAGCTACTTATAGGTGCAATTATTCTACAAAAAAAAGGTATTGTATACTGCAATTTGTAGGAAAACAGCTATATATACCGATACTTGCTAAAATCATTGAAAAGAACACATTTTGAGGGTATAAAGCATTATCATAAGGTAATTTCCTTCTATTAATGATATAACACAAGAATTAACAAGAAACTATGAAAAACACGTATAATATACACTTGTATCACATATAGAGTCTCAACAAACGTCCTATTATATCTTACAGTAGTTTAAAATAGAAATTTTCTTAACGAACACCAACTATAATACCACATTTTGAATTTCTCTATCAAAAAGGGGTGCATAATTTCAATTTTCGACATTTTTTAGCCCCTCAAAATACATTAAACCACTTGAAAAAACGTTGTTTGTGATGATAAAATTTGATACTAATTTCATGAAAAAATGCATATTTTTTAAGCTCTTAACATTAATTAATATAGTTGTGTAAAAGTGCTGATAATGTCAAATTTTTGACATTTTTAAGTGCTTTCAAAATGCATTAAAATACTTAAAAAAACGTATTTTTAGGATTAAAATTGGTACCTAACTTTCATGAAAAATGCATAGTTGTAGCTCATAACCATTGTAAAATATATTTGTGGTAAACTAGCTGAATAAGTCAAATTTCGACATTTTTTAGCCTTTCAAAAAAACATTAAAATATTGAAAAAACATTGTTTTTCAGATTAAATTGATATCTAAAATTTCATGAAAAATACATATTTTTTATCTATTAATTTTGTAAAATATAGTTGTACCCATATCAAAGCTATTTAGCTACAGATATAAAGAAATATGCTTTCAATTTGTAGAAAAAAAACAATTCTTCTGATAACTAGCTAAAATCATTGAAACACTACATTTTAAGGTGTTATAGCAATATGATAATTAAACCTACTTGTATATATACAATAACGCTAACAGTTTACAAGAAACTATGAAAACACTTGCAATATACCGTTATAACACAATACTACCCTCTTACTCTTTCTATTTTATTACTTAATGTAATGTAGCTACTTTATAGGTGCATCTTACTCTAAAAGAGATTTTATACTTCAATTATATAAAACAGCTATAATACACCGATAAATAGTTAGTATCATTGAAAACACAACATTTTATGGGTTTATAGCAATATGATAAGTAAAACTACTTGTATATATTACAATAACGCCTACATTTTACGAAGAAACTCTTGAAAAAACGCCTTGCAATATACAGTTATATCACAATAAAACCTCTTATCCTTTATTTTTAATAGCTTTAATGTAATGGTAAGCTACTTATAGGTGCACATTATTCGAAAAAGAGGATTTTATACTTCAATTTGTAGGTAAACAGCTATATTCACCGATAACTAGCTTATATCATTTTGAAAACACTACATTTTATGGGTTTATAGCAATATGATCAGTAAAACTCACTTGTATATATACAAGACGATTCATTTTATAAGGAAACCATATAAAAACGCATGCAATATACAGTTATACCAATAATAACGTCTTACTCTTCTATTTAATAGCTTTATGCAATATAACGCTACTTATAGGTTGCAACATTATTCCAAAAAAGAGGATGTTTATGCTTGAATTTGTAGAAAACCTATATTCACCGATAACTAGCTATATCATTGAAAACACAGACGTTTTATGGGTTTTATAGGCATATGATAAGTTAAACTACTTGTATATATACAATAACGCTACAGTTTTACAAGAAACTATGAAAAAACCTGCATATACAGTAGATCACAATAAAAACCTCTTACCCTCTATTTAATAGCTTGTATGTCATGTAAGCTACTTATAAGAGTGCATTATCAAAAAGAGGATTTTAAATACTTCAATTTGTAGGAAATAGCTATATATCAAAACGATAACTAGCTAGTATCATTGAAAACACACATTTTATGGGGTTTTATAGCACTATGATAAGTAAAACTACTTTGTATAAATCATACAATAAGCTACAGTTTACAAGAAACTATGAAAAAAACGCCTTGCAATATACCGTTATATCACATAAATAACCTCTTACTCTTATATTTAATGCTTAATGTATGTAAGCTATTTTCTAGGTGCAAATTATTCTAAAAAGAGGATTTGATACTTCAATTTGTAGGAAAACCGCTATATATCACCGATAACTAGCTAATATCAATTGAAAACACTAACATTTTTATGGTTTATAGCAATATGATAGTAAAACTACAACTAACTTGTAATATATAACAATAACGCTACAGTTTACAAGAAATTATGAAAAACGCATTGCAATATACAGTTATATCACAATAAATAACCTCTTCTCTTCTATTTAATATTGTTTTTATTGTAATTTAAGCTACTTTATAGTGCAAAAATTATTCTAAAAAGATGATTTTATATACTTCAATTTTGTAGGAACAGCTATATTCCCACCGATAACTGCTAATATCATAGAAAACACAACATATTTATGGGTTTTTAATAGCATATGATAAGTAAAACTACTTGTATATATACATAACGCTACAGTTTCCCAAAACTATGAAAAAAGATTGCAATATCCGTTATATACAATAAATAACCTATTACTCTTTTATTCATTAGCTTATATAATGTAGCTACTTATAGGTGCAAATATTCTAAAAAAAAAGGATTGTATATATCAATTTGTAGAAAACTGCTATATATCACCGATATCTAGCTAAAATCATTGAAAAGAACACATTTGAGGGTATAAAGGGATTATCATAAAAGGTACATTCCTTACTATTAATGATATAACACAACAATTAACAAGACACTATGAACACCGTATAATATACAATTGTATCACAATATAGAGTCTCATCAAACTCCTATTATAAGCTTACAGTAGTTTAAAATAGCAATTTTCTAACGAAAAACCACTATAATACCACATTGTGAATTTCTCTACTCAAAAAAAGGGCTGAATAATGGCAAGTTTCGACATTTTTTTTTAGTCATTCAAAATACATTAAAACACTTGAAAAAACGTGGTGCTAAGAAATAAAATTGATACAATAAATTTCAACGAAAAATACATATTTTTAAGCTCTTAATATTATAAAGATATAGTGTTGTGTAAAAGTTCTGAATAATTGGTCACATTTGACATTTTTTAAGGTTTCAAAATGCATTAATACTTTAAAAAAACGTTGTTTTTAGATTAAAATTGATACCTAATTTCTTTGAAAATAGCATATTTTTTTAGCTCATACAATTGTAAAATGTAGTTGTGTTAGAGTGCTGAATACTGTTCAAATTCGACATTTTTTAGCCTTTCGAAAAAACATTAGAAATTCACTTGAAAAATCATTGCTTTAAGATAAAATTGATATCTAAATTTCATTAAAAATACATATTTTTAGCTATTCTTTTGTAAAATATAGTTGTAGCCAATATCAAAAGCTATTTAGCTATATTTTACAAGAACTATACTTCAATTTGTAGAAAAAAACACCTCTTGCACTGATAACTAGCTAAAATCATTGAAAACACTACATTTTAAAGGGTTTATAGGAATTGATACGTAAAACTACTTTTCTATAACAATACCGCTACAGTTTACAAGAAACTATGAAAAACAATTGCAATATACCGTTATATCACATAAATACCTCTTTACTCTTCTAATGTAATAGCCTTAATGTAATGTAAGCGACTTATAGGTGCAAAATTTTTCTAAAGAGAAGGATTTTATACTTTCATTTGTAGGAAAACAGTTTTATATATCACCGATAACTAGGTAATATCATTTGAAAACACTACATTTATGGTTTTAATAGCAATATGAATAAGTAAAAACTACTTTGTATTATACAATAACGCTCAGGTTTACAAGAAACTGGACAACGCTTGGCAATATACAGTTTATATCACTTAAATAACCTCTTACTCCTTTAATTTAATAGCTTTAAATGTAATGTAAGCTTACTTATAGGTGCAATTATTCTAAAAAGGGATTTTATACTTCAATTTGTAGGAACACAGCTATATATCAGCGGATAACGTTAGCTAATATCATTGAAAAAACACTACGTTTATGGGTTTTTATAGCAATATGATAAGTAAAACTACTTGTAATAATCAATAACGCAACAGTTTTTACAAAAAACTAGAAAAACCCTTGAATATGCAGTTAATCACAATAACATAACCGCTTACTCATCTATTTAAATAGCTTTATGCATATAAGCACTTAGAGGTGCAAAATTATTCCTAAAAGAGGATTTTTCTACTTGAATTTGGTAGAAAACCAGCTGAATATCACCGATAACTAGCTATATCATTGAAACACTAATATTTTTAGGGGTTTATGCAATATGATAAGTAAAACTACTGATCATATTATACAATAACTACATTTACAAGAAAACTATGAAAATGTTGCAATATCCCGTTATATAACCTAATACCCTATTACTCTTCTATTTATTAGCTTTAATTGTAATGTAGCTACTTATAGTTCAAATTATTCTAAAAAAAGGATTGTTACTTCAATTTAATAGCAAAAGCTATATATCACCGATAACCTTGCTAAAATCATTGAAAAGACACATTGAGGGTATAAAGCATTATCATAAGGTAAAATTTCTTCTATTAATGATATAACAACAAGAAATTAACAAGAACTATGAAAAACACGTATAATATACAATGGTATCACACTATAGAGTCTCAAACGCCTATTATAGCTTACAGTAGTAAAATAGAAATTTCTAACGAAACACTATAATAATACCACATTTTTTGAATTTCTCTATCAAAAAAGGGGTGAATAATGGTCAAATTTTTCGACATTTTTTAAGCCCTTCATAATAAATTAAAACACTTGAA
>JACEEZ010008884.1:17500-22500 GCA_016584305.1 Chionoecetes opilio | reverse complement strand
TCTCTCTCTCTCTCTCTCTCTCTCTCTCTCTCTCTCTCTCTCTCTCTCTCTCTCTCTCTCTCTCTCTCTCTCTCTCTCTCTCTCTCTCTCTCTCTCTCTCTCTCTCTCTCGAACCGTTCACTGCCACCGGATATTGGTGGTAGTAATTGGAGCCGCCATGTCGCCACAGGTACACACACACACACACACACACACACACACACACACACACACACACACACACACACACACACACACACACACCCCACACACACACACACCACACACACACATACACACACACACACACCACCACACACACACACACAACCTGGTCTAATCAATGGCATCCGTAAGACAGACAAGGAGACGCGACTCGCAATATGTCTCACTGTTAAAGTTTCTCGAGATGAGCTAAATATTGGGTATAAGACGATACATATAACTTTTATCTGTCTTGTTTTGTCTGTCTTGTCATTTATTTTCGTCCCTTTTATGTGTGTCAGGAGGAAAACAGTTTTGATTGAGGTTGATTTTTTTTTTTTTTTCCCCTGATAATTCTTGTTTTTATTGCTATTATATAACTTTTTGGTATTTTTCATTAGATTCTGATTTGAGTTTTTGTTTTTTGTTTTGATGTTTTATCAGTAATGGCTCTCTCTCTCTCTCTCTCTCTCTCTCTCTCTCTCT
This sequence comes from Chionoecetes opilio, assembly GCA_016584305.1. Taxonomy (NCBI): domain Eukaryota; kingdom Metazoa; phylum Arthropoda; class Malacostraca; order Decapoda; family Majidae; genus Chionoecetes; species Chionoecetes opilio. The sequence goes on along the minus strand of JACEEZ010008884.1, from coordinate 21,831 downwards.
CTCTCTCTCTCTCTCTCTCTCTCTCTCTCTCTCTCTCTCTCTCTCTCTTCTCTCTCTCTTTTTTTTCTCTCTCACTTGCTCACTCAAGTCTCATCCGTCCTCGCTTTCCTTGCTCTCTAAAGTTTCGTGACTTCATTTTTCTTCTTTTCTCTACTTCCATTCCTCCACCTCTCTCTCTCTGTCTCTCTCTCTTCATCTCTCTCTCTTCTCTTCCTCTCTCTCTCTCTCTCTCTCTCTCTCTCTCTCTCTCTCTCTCTCTTCTCTCTCTCTCTCTCTCTCTCTTCTCTCTCACACACATTTTTTCCTGTTATTGAGCGTTCCTCCCACCACCACTCTCTCTTTCCCTCCTTTTCCCTCCCTTCTTTCTTCTTTCCCTCTTTCCTCCCTTCTTTTCTTCTTCCCCTCGACCTTTCCTTCTCCTTCTGCCTGCCTGTACTTTGTAATTAGGTGGCCCAAGATGGTAACGAATCGATTTCAAGGCAAGAAGAAAATAGAGCTCAGAAATAGATTGGAAGGAACAAATTAATTTACTGAGGTGTGTGTCTGTGTGTGTGTGTGTGTGTGTGTGTGTGTGTGTGTGTGTGTTTGTGTGTGTGTGTGTGTGTGTTTGTGTGTGTGTGAGTGTGTGTCGTGTGTGTGTGGGGTGTGTGTCTGTGTGTCTGTGTGTCTGTGTGTCTGGTTGTGTGTGTGTGTGTGTGTGTGTGTCTGTGTGTGTGTGTGTGTGTGTCTGGTGTGTGTGTGTCTGTGTGTGTCTGGTGTGTGTGTGTGTGTGTGTGTGTGTGTGTGGTGTGTGTGTTGTGTGTGTGTGTGTGTGTGTGTGTCTGTGTGTGTGTCTGTGTGTGTGTGTGTGTGTGTGTGTGTGTGTGTGTGTGTGTGTGTGTGTGTGTGTGTGTGTGTGTGTCGTGTGTGTGTGGGTGTGTGTATGTGTGTGTGTGTGTGTGTGTGTCTGTGTGTGGTGTGTGTGTGTGTGTGTGTGTGTGTGTGTGTGTGTGTGTGTCTGTGTGTGTGTGGGTGTGACTGTTTGTGTGTGTGTGTGTGTGTGTGTCTGTGTGTGTGGGTGGGTTGGTGTGTGTGTGTTTGTGTGTGTGTCTGTGTGTGTGTCTGTGTGTGTGTGTCTGGTGTGTGTGTGTGTGTGTGGTGTGGTGGTGTGTGTGTGGTGTGTGTGTGTGTGTGTGTGTGTGTGTACTACCTGTAACTTGATAAAATTCCTACATTCCTGAGTGAGTGCCGGTGAGAGAGTGGTAAAGATTGCTATTACATTTACATTACTCAACAATGCTCTTACACACACACACACACACACACACACACACACACACACACACACACACACACACACACACACACACACACACACACACACACAACACACACACACACACACCACACACAAACACGCAATAGAGACGGTAAGGTGATGGATGGTAAGCAGGAAACCTAAACAAACACTATTATTCCTCAAATACTTGTACGTTAAGTGAATGTGACACAACCTTTACAGAATTTTTTTTTTTTAAAGAGCTCAAATATACTGTAAAGCTCAAAAAAAAATAATATACTGAATAAAAAGACCTCAAATATATTGTAAAGCTCACAAAAAGAATAAAAAAAAGAATAAAAGAGCTCAAAAATACTGAAAAACTAAACAAAATCTTAATAAAGAATAAAAAGAGCCCAAATATACTGTAAAGCTCAAAAAATATATATATAAAGAATAAAAAGAGCTCAAATATACTGTAAATCTCAACAAAATAATACAAACAAAATTAAAGAGATCAAATATACCGTAAAGCTCAACAAAATAATACTATAAAAATTAAAAAGAGCTCAAATATACTGTAAAGCTCAACAAAATAATACTATAAAAATAAAAGAGCTCAAATATACTGTAAAGCTCAAAAAAATAATACTATAAAAATTAAAAAGAGCTCAAATATACTGTAAAGCTCAAAACAATAATACTATAAAAATTAAAAAGACTCAATTAGAAGCTCACACCCTTACCCCTGAAGCCACTCAACACGATAGGCTTCAAAGATCACTCAAGATTAACTTAGATAATTATCAGAGACTAAGTCAGCACAAAAAGTTCTTAATGAAACGAGGCTGGTGCTGACGTTTCATTAAAGAAAAATAGATTAACCTCTTGAAAGTACAATGAGATACTTAGTTCAAAGGGTACAAAGTGCTCTTACCTTTGAGACTAAGTGCACGGGAGGGTGTGACTGCTACCAGGTGATCACAGGTGAATAATGAAGGCTAATTCACGTACAGAGCAGGTAATGGTGATGTAAAACACTACTGACAAGCCGGTTGGTGCAAGTGATGTAGTGTTTCATGTTTACGTGATGAGGAGCAACGAAAGAACGTCCACGAACTACAGTGATAAAGAAGGTAGATCCGAAGAGCGAGAGAAGAGAGAGAGATACGACAGAGAGAGGAGAAGGAGAGTAGGGAGGAGTGAGAGAGAGAAGAGAAGAGAGATGCAGAGAGAGAATTAAGACGAGAGAGAGAGAGAGAGAGAGAGAGAGAGGAGAGAGAGAGGAGACGAGAGAGAGAGAGAGAGAGAGAGAGAGAGAGAGAATGAGAGAGAAGGGGGGAAAGAAAGAAAGAGAGGTGTGGAGGAATGCAAGTGGAGAGAAGAAGAAAAATGAAGCCACGAAACTTTAGAGAGCAAGGAAAGGGGGGAAAGAAGATGAGGACTTGGACGGAAGCAAGTGAGAGAGAGAGAGAGATGAGAGAGAAACTTTGAGAGAGGAAGAAGAGAGGATGAGGACAAGTAGGAGAGAGAGAGAGAGGAGAGAGAGAGAGAGAGAGAGAGAGAGGAGAGAGAAGGAGAGAGAGAGAGAGAGAGAGAGAGAGAGAGGAGAGAGAGAGAGAGAGAGAGAGAGAGAGAGAGGAGAGAGAGAGAGAGAGAGAGAGATGAGAGAGAGAGGAGAGAGAGAGAGAGAGAGGAGAGAGAGAGTGAAAAAAAAAAAAAAAAATCTTCAGGTGAAATAATACGATGATAAAAAAATACAGAAAACTTAATTCGCAGTAACCTTCCATTCGATATCTTTCCCACAAATGACGTAATTAGCGTGTGGGGAGATCAGTTCCTTCAATAAAACACACTTAAACATCCCAATATTCAATAACACTCAAGTGAAATTGAAACTAAACTCAGAATAATGAGAAGTAGACTTACAAACTACGGACATACGGTTACAATTATCTCTCTTTCACATGTTTTTGCCTCATCTCATATTGGAGAGAGAGAGAGAGAGAAGAGAGAGAGAGAGAGAGAGAGAGAGAGAGAGAGAGAGAGAGAGAGAGAGAGAGAGAGAGAGAGAGAGAGAGAGAGAGAGAGGAGAGAGAGAGAGAGAGAGAGAGAGAGAGGAGAGAGAGAGAGAGAGAGAGAGAGAGACGGAGAAGAGAGAGAGAGAGAGAGAGAGAGATACTTTGATCCTATCTAGACACTTCGCAAGTACCAACTACAAGGTTATTGACTATACAAAGCGCCACCACGCCAGGACGAACTTGGTGGACTCGAACCGCTGACGAATGCGCAGGGACTCTGCACACGCAAGCTCACGACTCTACCAACCATGCCACCCTGACGGGGAGAGAGAGAGAGAGAGGAGAGAGAGAGAGAGAGAGAGAGAGAGAGAGAGAGAGAGAGAGAGAGAGAGAGAGAGAGAGAGAGAGAGAGAGAGAGAGAGAGAGAGAGACAGAGACAGAGACAGAGACAGAGAAGGAGACAGAGACAGAGACAGAGACAGAGACAGAGACAGAGACAGAGACAGAGACAGAGACAGAGACAGAGACAGAGACAGAGACAGAGACAGAGACAGAGACAGAGAGAGAGGGAGAGAGAGAGGGAGGCAGAGGTGGTCATGCATAAGTGAGCGCCTCCTTGTGCAGTCATGGCAAGGTGGCGCAGTGACGGTGTCCTTAAGTTAAAGCCGGGGGCGTGAGGGCGGGGCGTCAGGTCCATTGGGTTAAAGGTAATCCAAGACTTCAAGACACACACAAAAACTTTATGATAGTTACTCTTCAGAAAATGTTACGAATTCGAAAATGTGAGAATATTAGGAGGTTTATTTTTCCATGGTTTCTTTTTTGTTTTCTTTATTTCTTATTTTTTCTTCTAAATTGTAAAAAGTAGTAAAGTGAAAGAGTAGTAAGAGTAAAGTAAAGAAGTAAAGAGTATTTGGATAAGCAACTCATAACATAAGAAATGCGAATCATGTTAAATCTGGATAGTGTTACAGTATTTAGGAACAGACACACACACACACACACACACACACACACACACACACACACACACACACCACACACACACACCA
>JACEEZ010008884.1:2500-10000 GCA_016584305.1 Chionoecetes opilio | reverse complement strand
TTTTAAAAAAGGAAATTATTAATTCTGGTAAAAATGGCTTTTCAAAGTCTTTGGGTGGTGTAGTTATTTACTTTTTAGATATTATTTCAGTCTTTTTCATCTTTTTTCTTCTTCCTCGTTTAATTGCATATTTCAGTATTTTTTAATTTCATCTTTATTTCTTTTTTAAAATTTTTCATTATTATATTTCTATCATTATCATCAATTAATATCTCATCACCTAAATTAATACAGAAAAAGTTCCTGGCCGCTTTTATATTAATCAACACTTTAACAAACTTAATTCGTATTTCCCAGGTAAATGCCCGTCATCAATAACAATGGTTGGGGGGAAAAGAACGGCCCCAAAACTCCCCAACCCCACGCTTGCACAGGACCCCCCCCTTCCCCCCCCCCCCCCTGCCCCCCCCCCCCACCGCCCCCCCCCCCACCCCCCCCCCCCACCCCAACCCCCCCCCTCCCCCCACCTCCCCCCCCCCCCCCCCCCCTTTTGCCCCCCCCCCTATCCCTTAACTGGTCCCCCCCATACATGCCCCCCCCCACCCCCAAAACCTGTCTCCCCCCACCCCCCCCCCCGTCCCGGGGTGCTCCTCTCTGCAAATATTCAATTTTTGGGTATATGAAATACCCCATGAAAAAAAAACACACTCCATCAGTCCTAGGATGTGTTTGTTTTTGCTGAAATTTTATCATGAGAGAATAAATCTCATGTATAAAACCCCATTTTATATCATTTTTATCAAAAGCCATCATTATTCCCATCATTTATTGTTTTCTTTACTTAGTAATCATTAGTAAGAGTAGAATGTATACAGAGTCCCAATGTAGTGGGGGACAGTAGTAATGGTTGTCTAGGTGGTTGTCTATAGGGGTTTTTTGCAGTAGTAAGTTGTCAGTGTGGTTTTTTAGAGGGGTTTTGCAGTAGAAATGGTTGTCTAGTAGTGGTTGTTAGTAGGGTTCCCAAAGAGTAATGGTTGTTTAGTAGGGTTTGCTATAGTGGTTTTGGCAGTAGTAATGGTTGTCTAGTAGGGGTTTGCAGTATAATGGTTGTTAGTAGTGGTTTAGTAGTGGTTGCAGTAGTGTGGTTGTTAGTAGTGGCTTTGTAGTAAGGGTTTATTAGAAAGGGTTGTTAGTAGTGGTTTTTTTTTTAGTAGTGGCTGCAGTTAAGGTTGTCTAGTAGTGGTTGTCTATGGGGGTTGCGTTAGGGGTTTGTCTGTAGTGGCTGCGTAGTAATGGTGTTGTAGTGGTTTTTAGTAGTGGTGCAGAATAATGGTTGTCTAGTAGTGGGGGTTAGTAAGGGTTTGTTAGTATGGTGCGAGTAAGGGTTTGTTAGTAGTGGTTTTTGTAGGGTTTGCGTAGTAAGGTTGTCTAGAGGGTTGCATTAGTAAGGTTGTTCGAGGGCGCGTGTAATGGTGTCTAGTAGTGGCTGCGTAGTAATGGTTTTTGTTGGGCAGTAGAAATGGTTGTCTAGTGGGCTGCAGTAGTAATGGTTGTTTAGTAGGGGTAGTAATAGTTTGTTTTGGTTGGGTGCAAAACCCTTTAAAAAGAAAATAGTGGCGCCCTTTTTTGGGTTTCGGAAAAAAAAAATTCACAAAAACCCTGCACACACAATTTGCCCCTTTTCAGCGCCCCCACCCAAAAAAGAGGCGGGTTTGCTTCGCCTCGCCACCTCCCCAAAAAAAAATCCTTCATTTTTAAACTGAAACCTTTTTTCTTTTTTGGGAGCAATTTAAAAAGTCTTTCTCCTTTTTCATTACAAGGAAAACGAATGCAATGGGAGAACTTTGCTATTTAAGTATTGGGTTTTATATTACCTTTATTTTTTTAAATTTCAAATTTTTCATTACATGTCCGATTATATCTACCCCTAATTACACTTTTTGTTATAACCTCTACAAAAAAAAATAAGCTTCATTTTTTTAAGTATATTAATTTGCGCGTGAATCCTTAGTTTCGCTTTGATATGCAGTCTTCATCGTCTCAAAGTGTTTTGTATCGATTTTTAATTTCACTCCAGCAATTAAAAAAAGGGGCGTTGTTTTAGGCCCTTTTAAGGTTTTCATCAGACTTCCCCAAACCATTTAAGTTTTTTGGTGGGCTTTGGAAGGGAGGGAGGGAGGGGGGGGAGGGAGGGTGGGAGGGGGGAGGGAGGATGGGGGGAAGGGGGGGAAAAAGGGAGAGAGGGAGGGAGGGGGGGAAGGGGGAAGAAGGGGCTAACTAATCAACGGTTGGACGTAGGGGGGAGAGGGGGGAAGGAGAAGGGGGGGGAAAAAGAGGAAGAGGAAAAGAAAAAATAGAGGGCGAAGGAGAAAGTAATGTAGCGTGAGGTGGCTGTGGCTAGGAGGGAGGGGGAGGGAGAGGGAGAGAGGAGGAGGGGGGGAAGGAGGAGGAGGAGGAAGGAGGAGGAGGGAGGAGGAGGAGGAGGAGGAGGGGCTCATTTTGGGGAAAAAAAGGAAAGAAAAAGGGGAGATAAAGGAAAAAAACGAAGTAGAAATGAAAAAAAGAAAAAGAAAGATTGAGGATCGAGATAAAATTTGGAGAAAATGAGGTAGCAAGAGCAGAAGAAGAGGAAAAGTAAGAGAGAGAAAAGAGAGAGAGGGAGAGAGAGAAGGAGAGGAGAAGAGAGGGGGAAAGAGGGGAAAGAAGAGGAGAGAGGAGGAGAGCAGAGACGGGAGAGAAGAGAGAGAGAGAGAGGAAAAGGAGAGGAGAGAGAGAGGGAGGAGAGAGAGAGAGAGAGAGAGAGAGAGAGAGAGAGAGACGAGAGAGAGAGAGAGAGAGAGAGAGAGAGAGTGAGGAGAGAGAGAGAGATGAGAGAGAATACAAACAGACAGACAGACAGACAGAAAGATACAGAGACAGAGACAGAGACAGAGACAGAGACAGAGACAGAGACAGAGACAGAGACAGAGAGACAGAGAAATATGAGACAGAGAGACAGAGAACGAGAGACAAATAGACACATGACAAATAAGGCAATAAAATTATCGTAATTATAAAGCAGGAGAACTCATTACATCAAAGTAATTATATATACTTACCCTCTGAAAATAGAACCCATAAAGTAATGCATTTCTCTTACTAAAAATAACAGCAACAAAAATAGCACTGATGATAAAAATAACAATGAGAATAAGAATAATAGTAGTTCTAAAGTAGTAGATAAATTGAACATAAATAAAACAACTATCCATTTCGATATATTGTTTTTTTTTTACCTTTCATTAGTTTCTGTTTTTATTACTTTTAGAGGTTTTTTAATAATGCTCCTTTGCCTCCTCCTCTCTACCTGTTTTCTTTGCCTCTTTCTCTTTGTTTCAATCCCTTATTTTCCTGTTGCCTTTGCTCTGCCTTTTCTATTTCATTTGTTTCCTTTCTTCTCCCTTCCTGCTCCTCCTCACTGTTTCCTTTCCTCTCCCTTAACTCTTCTCTCTTCTCTCTCTCTCTCTCTCTCTCTCTCTCTTCCCTCTCTCTCTCTCTCTCTCTCTTCTCTCTCTCTCTCTCTCTCTCTCTCTCTGTCTTCTCTCGTCTTCTCTCCTCTCTCTCTGTCCGTCTCTTTTCTCTCTTCTCTCTTTCCTCTCTCTCTCTTCCTCTCTCTCTCTCTCTCTCTTCTCTCTCTCTCTTCTCTCTTCTCTCCCTCCTTTCTCTCTCTTCCTCTTCTTCCTCTCTCTCTCTTCAACCCCTCAAATTTTAATACACGAACGACACTACACACCCCTCACTCACCGCTACACTTCCTTCCCTTTTCCTCTCTTACCCTGTGTCAATCTCGGTCTTTTCTGTCCCTTCACCTCCCACATCTTAATCCTTTTCCAATCTCTTCATTTTTCGTGCCCGTTACAGTTCAGTAAATATCGTCTATTTGAAATTTAATAATATGACATTACTGTACGTAATTACCTTTCTTAAGGTATTTACAGGAACATATAGCTGCCAAAAGTTAATAACCTACAGTGGTTCCTTCCCCATCATCAATGTTAAGGGTCGTGTCTGTTTTGAACGGAATATCAACATGTTGCAACACGTTTGAAGAATGAGAAGGAGATGTTTAATATAATAGCTGTGGGCCTTGACGTTTATTGGTGGGGTTGTGATTGGACGGCTGACTTTCACACGCCTGCAGGCTCGAGGGGGTGATACTGACTCCGCAAAGAAGAATTCGAAATTCAATAGTCTCCGTCCTCAGGATTAGCGAGGACGAGGCGAATGAAGGATCCCATTGCAAGTTTTTAGTCTGTAATAGGTCGGGTTTAGAAGAGAGGGAAATAACAAGAGGTAACATGGGAAGGTAACTTTGGAAGGAAGGAGAAATAAGGGGTAACATTGGGGGGAAAATTTGGGAAAGGTAACATTGGAAGGAAACTTGGAAGGAAAACATGGAAGGTAACTTTGGGAAAGGGAAAGGGAAAACAAGAGGACATTGGAGGGTAACTTGGAAGGTAACTTTGGGAAAGGGAAAGGGAAAATCAAGAGGTAAAACATGGAGGGAACTTGGAAGGTAACTTGGGAAGGAAAAATTGGGAAAGGTAACTTGGAAAGGGAAAACTTGGGAGGGAAACATAAAAGGTAACTTTGGAAGAAAAAAACGGGTAACTTGGGAAAAAGGTAACATTGTAAGGTAACTTGGAAAGGGTAACTTGGAAGGTAGTTTGGAAAGGGCTTGGAAGGTACATTGGAAGGTAACTTTGGGGGGAAGGAAAATAAGAGGTAACTTGGAGGGTAAAAGGGAGGAAAATTTGGAAGGAAAATTGGAAGGTAAAATTGGAAGGAAGGAAAATCAAGAGGAAAAAAGGGGGGAAAAATTTGGAAGGTAACTTTGGAAGGAAGGAAAATCAAGGGGGAACATTGGAGGGTAAAATTTGGGAAGGGAAGGAGAATCATGAGGAACTTTGGGGGGGAACATTGAAAGGAAGGAGAATCAAGAGAAACACTGCAACACGGATCCTTAAAGAGAGAAGCGAAATGCTAGCGATCTGAGAAAACACAAAAAACACAACCCTTCCAGGAATTTTGGTTACGGATTCAGGGGAGATTCCAAATAGTTGAGATCTTCCAATCCCCGAGCCACTTTAGAGAAGGGAGAAAAAAAGGTTTTGCCTATATCTCATTCCCAAGATTTTCCCTCCCTCGGCCGGAGAGGTAAAAACACATAAAACAAACAAAAATTCCTGGGACATTTGGGCAGATGATGAAAAAAATATGGCTTCACAAAAAATGGGTTCCCCATTCGAAAGTAAGCTTTTTGGTCAACAGAAAAATTTTTGGTGCATCTAAAAAAGTTTTTAAGTAAGAGCTTTACCCAAGTTTACAAATTATTCACCCCAAAGTAAAAAAACATTTTAAGGGTTGGTAGAACATGTCAAAAATTATTATTTTGGACAAAACCCAGTGCAAAATTGCGAAGATGACAAAGGGGGACATAATACACGAAACATACGGACGGACAATAGGGGCGACCGTTGGTTTCCCCCCTTTTTTTTTGTAAGCAAAAATTTTGTGTTTTAAAACTACAAAAAACCAAAAAACGGAAGGGGAAAAGGTAAAAAAAAAAGCTTTTCGCCCTTCTCTTCTCCTCCCCCACTAACCATTTCCTCTTCCTTCTCTTAGTGTTGATAACTTTCCTTTTTTCAATGATTATCCTCCCCCTTTCTCATAACAATCCCCCCTCCCCCCTTCTTTCTCTAATCTTTCCTCCTTTCCCCTTCTAAAAATTTTTTCCCTCCTTCTCCCCCCCTTCTCCTCTCTTCTTTCTCAAATTTTTCCCTCTTGCCCCTCCCTTTTTCCCAAAAACCCCCTCCCCTCCTCTCCTTCCCCTCCCTCCTTTTCCTCCTCCTCCTCCCCTCTCCTCCCCTCCCCCCCCTCCTCCCTCCTCCCCTCCCCTCCTCCTCCTCCCCTTCCCCCCCCCTCTTCATTCCCCCCCTGAAGGCGAGTGGGAAAGGTTTATGGTCCTGATTATCCCTTTCCAAGAAAGAATAAAAAAATTTACATTTCGAACCCTAGTGCAAAAAGATTTTACTACCACACTCACCTCGTCAGTCCATTGTACGATACACGTATTCCCAAACCTTCTTGTCCCTTTTAACCCCTGAGCCCCCGAACGATTTTCCATTGTAATTATTACCATTAAAGATTTTGGGAAAATTAAGCAGTATTTTATATATATAACCTGTTTAGGCCCTTTGTCGACTAATAATTGGAATTCAGTTACTTTTAAAATTTTATGGCCGAAAGACGATTTTTTTAGAAAAGGAAAAAGATTGGGTGTAAAGGGGGGTTAATATACATCATTCTTTCCCTTTTCTTTTCCTACTTCTTTTTTGCGAAATATAATACGAGGGGAATAAAGGGCAAGGAAGATAGAAATGCGGGGAGGAGGGGAGGATGAAAAAAAAATCTGTCCCCCCTCTATTCAGCCCCAGAGGAATAAATGTCGGTAATTTTCGAATGCAATTTTTTGGGGGTTTGGGAAACACGATGATTTTGCCCTTTGGGGAATCACTGTAAAGCATGATAAAGATGATATGACTGAGTCCAACCTGCCCTGATAGAGAAATGGTTGAAAAGTGAGGGAATGTGACACAAAACCCCGTGTAAAAACCGGGAAGGACATTAGGAGGAGGAGGAGGAGGGGGGAGGATTACTGGGATTAATAGGAATAAAGACCCCAGGAGCCCTATTGGTCCATGACGAGGGTATCTGCTGAAACATATACTAAAATCAACTATTGTAAGAAAAAAAAGTTTTGGGAAAAAGGGTCCGTCCTTAAAAGAAGATAGGAACACGGAAGTTTCATAGTGCAGAAAAAAAGGGGATGAAAATACTAACACAAATACCACACCACAAAAAAATAATCGTCCGGGGGGCTAAATATGAATCGCAGGGCACATCAATACCCATTTACTTTTTCAGTGCGCGTCAAGTTGTTTTTTTTAAAGTAGTTTTTGTGTTGGCTTTGACAAAATTTTTGGAACTTGTTCCCCGATCAAGACCCACATTTAAATAAATTTTTGGAGACAGTGATCAACGTTTACCCCTTTAGTTTTAAAAACCATTTTTTTTCTTTTTGTCACTGATGAAAGCTCGAATAGGTTTCTTGATAATGACATCAAATCCTTTAGGGCTTAAAGGTTTCTATCAAATCCCCCCGGATTTACGATCCTTTTTGGAAAACATATAAATTTCCGCAGTTTTTTCATAAGAGAATTTCGCAGAGATGGAATTTTTTTTGGTTTCTCTTCTTTTCATGATTCCAATTTGGTTGGTCTTTTACGAAAAAGGGCGACCAGAATTGGACGGCATATCAAATTTGGGCCAACCAAGGGGGTGTATAATGTGATTACTTTCGGGGAGTTGTGGGCAAAAAGCGTTTAATAAAGCCAACACAAATTGCCTTTTTATGGAGTAGGGGAATGCGAAATGGTTTTTAGACATTATGATGATGACACCTAGATCCTTTTCCTGCTGTACTTCAGTTAACGATTCATTTGCATTTTATAGTTATAT
>JACEEZ010008883.1:0-44020 GCA_016584305.1 Chionoecetes opilio | reverse complement strand
TGAAAGAAGGCGGTTTTCGAGCCGGGGGCTTTTGGCCGCGCTCGTCGGAACTTGTCCCTGTAGCGGAGACGAGGCGGTCGGGGGTGCGCGCCGTCATGATCGGGCCGTGGCGGAGGAACGCAGGGCGGCCAGTGTGCCTGCCTTGCCTAGCTGCTCGCTGCGGCAAGGAAGAAAGCAGTAAGGGCCCCTGATACATATTATAAATGTATCTTTAACTAATATATCATTATATCAATATACGATGATGATGATGGAAGATACGATACGATGATGAAATGGAAGATAAGTTAAAAACAACTGTCACAAATATATATCTGTATATCTACTATACTTTCCATTTTATCAAGTCACTTGTGGAAATGATCAACCAACCACCTCTCAATTAGTTGAGTGGTAGTTTTGTTCCCCCCCTTGTGAGGAGGTATTGTTCGCTCACCATAGGGGGAGTGTAGGAATGTATATATATGTAATTATAATGGTAATGGGTAGAAATTAAAGCGACTAATAAGGGGCGGTCACACAAGCCATTTTTACCCGTGGACTGGGCGGTTTAGCGTGGGCTGGGCGTCCAATGGCCGTCCAGTGGCTGAAAAACTGCCCAGCATCGACGCCCAGCGGTGGACGGAGCGAATCGTTATCCGTGGGCGACCCAGCCTCACTATGTCTGGGCAGCAGAGAGGATTGAGGGTCTATAGTATTGACAGCAAGCTAATTTAAGAAAATTATGTATCTTTATTCAAGAATAAGGATAATACATCGTAGTAATCCTAGACAATTACATTTTTCTGAGATGATCAACGATGAGGGACTATACAATGATCACTAAATCAAAGCTACACACTCGCTTGACCTTGGAGCTTCAAGTATAAACAAAGCCGTAATGCCGTATGAATAAAACCCGTTCTTTGTGATATTAAGGATTGTGATGATTCCCTGAGGAACTCTATGACCCCTGGTGATGTCCTATGATGCTATCACAGGCGTGGCACCAGCAGTAGTGAGGGGCAGGGGACAGACGTAGGCGGTGCGGTTATGAAACTCATCGATGGGAGTTTTTCCCGAAAAAACCAACCGAGAATTCTCGCCGACGTGGAAATTTTAACTAACCAGGACATTGGCATCTTACTTAACCTAAATGAGGCAAGCTTTTGCTGGCATTTCATCCCTGAATGCAGAAATACAGGTAAAACCTAGGTAATAATGGACGAGGACTGCGCGGTCATTTTCAGTAACACCGACAAATTTTTCCTGCCCCAAAATAGGTGCTTTTTCGAATGGAGATAGTTTTATTTTCCGGAAACCAATAGTTTTCATATAAAAAAAAAATAATCACCGAATTTTATGGTCACCGTTTCCATTAATAACACTGAATCTCCATCAGAAAAAGCACTAAAACTTGACCGGGAAAAATGTGTCAGGGTCTCAGATAACAGGGAAGTGATTGAATAGAACATACCAAACCTAACCTTAACCTAACCTTATAGGTTTTAATGAAACCTAACCTAACCTTAACCACAAAGTATACCTAACCTAACCTTATAGGTTTTAACGAAACCTAACCTAACCTTAACCACAAAGTATACCTAACCTAACCTTAACCACAAAGTATACCTAACCTAACCTTATAGTTTTTAATAAAACCTAACCTAACCTTAACCTAAGGTTAGGTTAGGTTTACTTAGTGGTTAAGGTTAGGCTAAGTTTCATTAAAACCTATAAGGTTAGGCTAAGATCAGGTTTGGTATGTTCTATTCAATCACTTCCCGGTTATCTGAGACCCTGACAAATTTTTCTTGGTAAAGTTTTTGTGTTTTTTTTATAGAAATTCAGTGTTTTTAATGGAAACGGCGACCATAAAATTCGGTGAAGATTTTTTTTATTGTATGAAAACTATTGCTTTCCGGAAAATAAAATTATCTCCATTAGAAAAAGCACTATTTTGGGGCAGGAAAAATGTGTCAGTGTCTCTGAAAATGACCGCGAAGTCCTCGTCCATTATTACCAAAGCCTGATTAAATGTGTAAATTGGGTCCTGTAATATCAAGAATTGGAAGACTCGCCGCTGGCGGCGAGAGTTCCGATCGGCGACAGTTCCAGGTACCCACCGCCGATAGGAATTCTCGCCGCCGTCGTCAAGTGTTCCAATTCTTGATATTACAGGACCAATATCATTTAATCAAGTTTTACCCGTGTTTCTGCATTCAGGGATGAAATACTATCGTTAGCTGATCAGTTAGGTTAAGTTAGGTGCCAATGCCAGGTCAGGTTAACATTTCCACGTCGGCAAGAGTTCTAGATTGGTGTTTCGGCGATAATTCCCATCGGCGAGTTCCATAAACCCGGCGGTGTTTACTCACGGCACACTCAGGTGTGCCGTGAGTTCTCGCGTGGATATCTCTTAATACCCAAATATACCGAAATACACCTAAACACATACCAAAATATACCAAAATACACCGAAAAATACCGATAATATACCTAAATATTCCGAAATATACCGAAATACAAAAAAATATACCGATAATACACCTAAATATACCAAAATACACCGAAATATACCGAAATACACCCTAAACACGTTTAAAAAATGTGTATTATGTCTCTTGATACCTTATTTTAGTGTATTGTCATGTATTTCGGTGTATTACGGTATATTTTGGTATTAAGAGACGCCGTGTCGCGTTTGTTTTGATTTGAGATCTGCCTAGCACTGGCTGGGAGGCGCCGCGGCCAGACAGTAGTGTGACCATTTGCTCTGGGCGCCCAGAAGCAGCTCTGCTCCCAGCCCACGCAAAAACGCCCAGTCCACGGGTAAAAATGGCAAGTGTGACCGTAGCTTAAAGTGATTGATACATTGGAAAGACTATAGCTCTGACGAAGACAATAGGAGAATGATATATGTTTGGCTCGAGACACTAAGGGCGACTATTGGTGGTCGTTGTAAGAATATCCTCAGGTCTCCACACCCACCTGGCGCGCAGAAGGGTGCATGCCGTGCACTTTCTGCGGGTTATGTATTAACGTGATGCCTCCGAGGGCCAGCGGGTGGGATTTCCAGGTGGTTGAGCCCGCCTGGGAGGAAGAGGGAGGACTAGGTGAGGATTGAGAAGAAAAAAAAATTAATGACAATAATGAAGCCGTAAAAAATTCACCTTCAATACTTATAATTTATGGGCGGCACACACACACACCACACACACCCCAACAGTCACAGACACAAAACAGTCAGTCACACACGTCACTCTCTCACAACACCACACACACAGTCCACCACACAGTAGACCTAAACAGCAGGCCTATATACAAAAACAGTACACACACACGCAGTCACACACCCCTTGGCTACAGCGCACACCATCAATTTGTACTTCTTGCTGTAGAATAGATTTCGCTTCAATGTCCTTTTGACAGAGTAATTCAGGGAGTTTCCGTACGAGCGGCAAGCGGCCTTCAGCTTTAAAAAACCGCGCCGCGATCTTTCCGCTACCGCCGTCGTCCAGGAGGCGTTCGCGGGGTCGTCCGAGATGTGGCCGCCAGATGTCTCATTTATGTTCTCGTGTAGGGGGAGGGCTTTACGGCTGTCATGTTGCTAATAATTCATTGTAATAGCCCTACTTCTCGTCTTGGTAGGCTGTCAGGTTGCTAATAGATTCATCGTAATCTCATACTTATCGTCCTCCAGTAAATGAGAGGCAAGGAGAGGCTGTCCATGAGTCTCTGCCACGTCAAGAGAGACAAGATGTGAATGCTTGTGCCTGAGGACGGAGGAGGAGTGATGCGAAGTCAACATGAAGAGCAACGCAAGGGTCACAGTTTCCTGTTGGGAGAGCATGATAGGGGTCTTCACTAGGCGCTCTCCGTAGTCCTGTGATGGTTGTTCACCTCATGGGCGGCGAGGCGAGTAAACGTTGAACCTTTTGTCTTGCTGTGCGGGCCCCAACTTTTCAGCAAGTCCGCGCTTCTATATACTGGGTATCTGACCATTGATTTCCGAGCGAGGCACCTGTGGATATATAATAGTATTCAGTACATAAAAGGTGAGAAGATATGTTACTTGCTGTTTTGTAAATATTCCTCCGCAGTGAAATAACCTCGGATTACTACTTGTGGGGTTCTATTAAGACAGCAGTTGACAGTGTGGGCATATGAAAACATTGCCCATTGTAGCACCTGATCACGGAAGTCTGGCCCTCTTCCTAAGTTATGCCATAATTACAAACTAACTAGGGGTCAAGGCAAACAGAAACACAAAGTGATCCAGGTTTAACAGTTATTTAATTTGTTATAAATAGTCACTATAATTAGACACCATACCATAACCACCACCACTTAACCTAGGAGTGCTAACTTTAAGTTGCTACCCAGCAGGAATACATAGTATACACAGTTAACACAACAGTAGCCTACAGTTTGCGAAGCTCTACACAAATCCTATAAAATAACATAATATATATAAGGTGGAACAATACTCAAGTGTTGGTAACACGGGGTTACGGCAGGAAGGAGGTCTTCACTTCACGACGTCCAAAACCAGTCTGCCGACCCATGGGTTCAGCGTTCACGAACCCTTCTGACACGTCAGCCACCATACGTCATCATCATGCACGTCAGCGATAATTAATCATTAACAATTATCCTATAATTACATATCTTAGAATTACCTAGAAATCAATATTACCACACATAATAATAATTTCCAAATAGAATTCATATATAGTAATGATGGCTTTGAAGTATGAAAAGCCTATTTTGGGTCCCTGACAGAGCTAGTGCACTAAGCTAAGGATAGGAAAGATCGCCACCAGGGCAAACCCTGGGTATACAGGCAACCAATTCCAACATCTGGTTACACATTACCAGGGTACACATAGATAAATCTGAAAAAAGAAACATACGTCTGGCAACGCCGTGCCATCTGACCGAGGCCGGCTGTCCGCCCGCCGGCTCGGAAACCATCATAACCATCCCAAAAAACATCCCCGGGGAGAGGGGGCTGAAAACTTGGCGGGGAAGGAAGGGTGGGAGGGGCCCAAGGCCGTGCACTAGCTCTGTCGGGACCAAAAATAGGCTTTTCATACTTCAAAGCCGTCATTTTGGTCCTTAGAGACTATGCNCGATCTGATAGAAGTTTTTAATGGATAAGGGTTTTTAATTAAGGAGAGGTAGGAAAAGTTCTTACGGCTTTAACCAGGGTAGAACAAGAAGTAATGGATTCAAGCTAGAAGGGCGTAGATTTAGAAAGGAAATAGGGAAAACTGGTTCACAAATAGGGTGATGAATGATTGGAATGGACTCAGAAGACAGTAGTTAGTGCGGAGTCATTGGGGAGCTTTAAAGAGGGGCTGACAAGTTCATGGATGGGGATGGAAGGTGGATGTAGGTAGTGCTAGGTGACAGGAACTACCACGTGTAGGCCTCGCGGCCTCTTGTAGCTTCCTTATTTTCTTATGTTCTTATGAAATAGTGCTAGTGTGACGGCGCCTTTAATTAATGAGAGAGAGAGAGAGAGAGAGAGAGGAGAGAAGAGAGAGAGAGAGAGAGAGAGAGAGAGAGAGAGAGAGAGAGAGAGAAGAGAGAGAGAGAGAGAGAGAGAGAGAGAGAGAAGAGAGAGAGAGAGAGAGAGAGAGAGCGAGAGACGAGAGACGAGAGACGAGAGACTTTATTTGGCTTGGTGTAATACAATAGTGTTCATAATAATCAATCATACAGTCATATAAGCCACGGTCCATTAAGCCGAAGCTCTTTTATGGACCTCATGCTATGATAATTTCGTTGTCTCTGATGGACTAAAGTGGACTATTAATAATTATACATTGAAATACCTAATAATTTTAAGTAAGAAAAGAGATAACAATACCTGTAATAATAATAATAATAATAATAGTAATAATAAAATAAAAATAAACGCTAATAATGGTAATGGTAAAAAAAAAAAAAAAAAA
This sequence comes from Chionoecetes opilio, assembly GCA_016584305.1. Classification (NCBI taxonomy): domain Eukaryota; kingdom Metazoa; phylum Arthropoda; class Malacostraca; order Decapoda; family Majidae; genus Chionoecetes; species Chionoecetes opilio. The sequence continues at coordinate 38,078 of JACEEZ010008883.1, read as the reverse complement.
AAAAATTTGTATAGTAAAAATAATAATAAGACTCAATAATAATAACTATGGTAAATAGTGATAATAATCAAAATAAATATAATAGCAATAATGGTAAAAAAGAAGACAATAATGATAATAATGATGATAATATTAATAGTGATAAAAATGATATCGATAATAACAATGATGAGAAAAAAAGAAAGAAAAAAATATATAATAATAATAGAGAGAGAGAGAGAACACCACACCGTTTCGTACTAAAAAATCGTGCATGAATTCGGCGAGTGAGCCTAACCAGGACGCCAAGGTCATCAGATGGTGCCAAGAATCATTGCTTCTGGACTTGAGTCGCCTCGAAAATAATAATAATTATAGTTTTTATAATAATAATAAGTATTATAATAATAACAATAATGAAGATAATAATAATGATAAAAATACTATCACTACTACTAACAATGATAATACTGATAATAACCGAAACAGTTTTTTCTAATTCACGACATAATTCGCCACATGATTTGAGAATTTCTATCATTCTTACTTGTGATCTTTTTTGAAATGCTGCAAAACTCATTAATGACTCAAGAGACGAAAAAAAAAAACTCATGAACCTAGTACAGGTAAAGTTTTTAGAGAATAATATACCTCTATTTTTTAAACACCTGACCTGTATCATACCTCTAGTATACGGGGTTGCTTCACACGTATTGGAATACAGTATTTAGGCATGAATAAATGTTTTTATTTCCGTCCATAAATGCACCAAATATACGAACAACCGGGGTCAAGGGTTCTGATCCATCGTTAAGCGCCCATTTGTAGTCAAAATGGTGTGTTACTGTGGGTCATCCATCACAAGCCTGCTGTCGGCCCCGAGTGGCGGGTTCTCGTTTTCAAAAAAGAAATTCAATTTAAGATGACAAAAAATAAATACCCAAAACAACAAAAAAAAAGGTTTACTTTTGTTTGCATAAATATTTTGGCATAAAGAAAAAGGGGGTATAAATAATAGATGTAAACTAAAAAAAGAAAGCTAATCCCCAAACTATATTGAGGGGAACCTCCTGCAGAAGCGGGGTGATGGAGGGCGAGAGTGCCCTCCGACCCAATAAAACCCCTGGGTTAATTAGCAATGACGTGTTTCCGGCCTCGTGCATTCGTGCCTCGCAGGCACCACCTAGCAGCATGGAGTTTAAATTTGTGGGGGTAAAATATATGTGTGAGGGGGGTGAGCCTTTCTCGGGGAGGAACGAAATGAAAAACATAAGATGGAAATTTATGGGTCAGGATGAGGGTGCTTAGCTTGGGGGGGGAAGGGGTCGGGGCGCATGCTGGGGTAACGGTGTAGCTGAGTGGAGGAAAAAGGGGGGAATGGAAGGAACAAAATGGGGGCGTGGAATGGGTGTCTCCCAAAAGACTTAGACACACACACACACAACACACACACACCACGCACGCACGCACGCACCACGCACCACGCACGCCGCACGCACGCACGCAGTGACGATAATAATCGAACCCCAAACATCTACCAAATTTTTCTACTGGGGGACTGGGGTGTACGCATATATATATTGTATTGTATATGTATATGTTAAAAGTAATGTTATGTATATGTATATGTTTTAAAAATAAAATATACTATTAACATATACATATATATAATTACATATATATATTAAATTATATATATTATAAAATTTTTATATATATATATATATAATAACATATATATAATATAATATATATATATATATATATATATATATATATAATATACATATATTATATTATACTATACATTATTTTATTATATATAATTTTCATATATTTTATATATATTATTAATTATATATATATTATATATATTATATATATATAAATTTTATATATATTATATATTATATATATTATAATTATATATAATTATTATATTAATATATATATATATATATTATTATATATATTAATATTTATATAAACTTTATTTATATACATATTTATATTAAAATTATATATTTATATATTTTATAATACCCTTATCATATTTACATATAAAATTTTTTTCCCATTTCCCTTTAAATTATACATATATATATACATAATATACAATATTAATATTTCATATATATATATTTACTATATATTTTATATTATTATTATAATTTTATATAATTTACATTTTTTATATATTAATATACATATAATATTTTATATATATAATAATATATTTTACATATAATATTATATTATATATATATTAATATATATATATATTATATATAATATATATAAATATATATTTTATTTTAAAATTTTTATATATAAATATAATATAAAAATATATATATTATAATTATATATTTATATTAAAATATTTTATAATTATTTTATATATATATATATAAAAATATATATATATATATATATCTATATATATAATATATATATATATATAATAATTCCAAATATAATTATATTTTAAAATAATTATTTAAAATATTTTATATATATATATATATCCATATAAAACATATTTTATATAAAATATTTTTTATATTTTATAATTTTAATACTATTTATATACATATATTATATATATATAATATATTATAATATATAGTATAATATTATTTTTATATTTTAATATTTATATATATATATTAATTTTATATATAATATATTTTATTATATATATATATAATTATATATTATATAGATATATATTTATATATTTTATTTTATGTATTTTATATTTTATAATATTATATAATATATTTATATAATTTATTATATATTAATTATACAATATATTATATATATATAATAATAATATATATCTTATATTATATTATAAAATTTTTTAATTATATATATTATAATATATATATATATTTAAAATTTTATATTATATATATAATAATAAATATATATATATCCAAAATTTATATATCTTAATAATTATATATATTTAATATATATAATAATATTTACTATATATTTTCATATATATATATATATATATATAATTTATACATATATTATATTATTAAAAATTAAATTTTAAAATATATATATAAAAATATATATATATTTTATACTATATATATATATATATATACATATATATATATATAATATAATAATATATATATTTTTACATTATATATATTTTTAATATATATTATATACATATATATATATTTAATAATATATATATATATAAATATAAAATAATATTATATTTCATATATTATATAATTTTTACAATATTTAAAATATATATTTACATAATTTTTATATATTTAATATATATAATATTACCATATATATATATTTAAAATATATATATATTACAATATATATATATTACAAAATATATTATTACATTAATATATATAATATATAAAATATAATATATATATATAAAATATTTAAAATTATATATAATTATTACATAAATATATTTTATAATTAAGAAAATTTTGCTTTTTTTTTGTTTATATTTACCCCCCCCAATCCCCTATATTTTGGAACATTTTACCAGGGAATTTTTAAACTTTTAAACCTACTTTTTTTTTTTTTTTTTAGACCCATTAGGGGTTTAAAAAAATTTCAAAATAGGGAAAGTGTTTGGGTTGGGGGGGTGGGGTGGGGGGTGGGTTGGTATAAGGTTGTGGGGAAATATTATGGGAATTTTTTGGGAAGGTGAGGAAGGTTTTTAAGGGATTATGAAAATTGGGGGTATTTTTTTTTTTTTTTTACACCTATTTTCAGGAAAAAAGGGGTTTGGGAGAGCCTGTTTGGTGGGGAAGGAAAAAGGTGGGGGATTAAAGGGGATGAAAAAGGGGGGGTTTGGGGTGTTATTTAATTTTTATTTTAAAAATTTATAATTTATTAATTATAATTTATTTTAATTATAATTTAAAATAAATAATTTAATATATTTTAAAAATTAAACTATTTAAATCTTTTTTTACGAAAACAACAAAAATTATAATAATAAATTTAATTAAATAGGGCCTTTTTATAATAATTTAAAAAAATATTATATATAATATATATTATTATATAATTTAAATAATATATATATATTATATATATATAAATAGATATTATATAATATAAATATAAAATAATATAAATTTTATAAAATATAAAATATTATAATATAATTAAATTATAATTAAAAATATATATATTATATATTTATATATAATAATTTAAAATTTAAAAATTTTATATATATATTAAATTTCATATATATATTTTATATTAATTAAAATTATTTTCAATTTTTTTATAAATTATATATATATATATTATATATATATATATTTTATATATATATTATATAGTATATATATTAAATTATATATATTTTCATATATATTATATTAATATTATATGGTGTGTGGTGTGAGTATTCCATCTAGTTGTATTTTACAGGGCCAGATTGACGCTCGATGGCCCCGTCTCCATATCAACATTTTTATCATTCATCCTTAGTTCTTAGTGTTGCCGAAGCCATCACCCCGGGAGGTGGGTCACAAACCCCCGGCTAACACCCGGTACCCATTCACTGCTGGGTGGACAGGGGCTCGGGTTTTTTTAAGAAGACCGTCCATCTGTCTTCGCTCCGCCCGGGGATCGAACCCGGGACTTCTCGGTTGTGAGCCGAGCGTGCTAACCCTTACACTACGGTTCCCCAACTAGTGAGTGTGACTGTGTGTTTGTGTGTATTCATCTAGTTGTATTTTACAGGGCCTGAGCAGCGCTCGTATGGCCCCGTCTCCACATCAACATTTTTATCATTCATCCTTAGTGCTTAGTTATGGCCGAAGCCAAAACCAGGCTTTGACTGGTCACCAGGTTTGTGACCAGCACCCCGGAGAGCAGGTCACAAACCCCGACTAGCACCCGGTATCCATTCACTGCTGGGTGGACAGGGCTTGGGTTTTAAGGAAACAGCCCATCTGTTTTCTGCTCCGCCTGGGGATCGAACCCGGGACTTCTCGGTTGTGAACCGAGCGTGCTTCCCCTACACCACGGAGTACCCTAGTGTGTGACTGTGTGTGTGTGTGTGTGTGTGTGTGTGTGTGTGTGTGCACTATGTGTAACACTATTCAATGTATTTAAGTCTTTGGTGGAGGAGGGGGGGGGTTAACAGGGAAGGTAGAATTCTTACATAGTCTAATTAAGTCTACATACTCGCTTTGAATGGTGAGGTGTCTACCATAAAAACTTTGGTGGTATTTGCTGGTGATGGCGATTGAGGTGTGTGGGAGAGAGGGAAATGTTGGTCTCTGCAACATTCCTCCTTGTAATTGTACACGTTTCATGCCAATGTGAATCACCACAATCGGGGAAAATACACGTCCATTGAACAAGATTAGTTCACAAACCTCTGGATGACTGTTTCTAATTTTGGAATAGAGACCAGCTCCCTTGAGTAAACTGTGCGTGTGCGTGTGCGTGTGCGTGTGTGTTTACCTATTTTACAGGGCCTGAGGTACACTTGTGTGGTCCCGTCTTCATATCTACATTTATCCAGTGTTTCTTTCATCTGCGCGCGCGCGTGTGTGTGTGTGTGTGTGTGGATGTGCGTGTGGATGTGCGTGTGATGATATTTCTCAACTAGATCCTTTTTTCATATCGATTCTCCTATTGTCACGTAGCTATGCCTGCGCCAAGTCAACACTGCCTTGCGTGCACCAGGTAGGCTCCATGATTGCAGAGTACAGCGTGAAATACGGTAAAGAAAGGGATCGTATAGCGTGATATGGTTTGGGCGTGTGGCAATATTTTGACGGATATCAACATGGGGGGGGGGCAGACTATAGACCACTTAATGATATACGAGTATTTGTGTCAATAAAAAGAAAGTGTTACGCAATGTGTGCTGCACGTGAACATAACAAATGTGTTGTGTAGGTGTTGTGTTTTGAATAACCCAAAGGCACGACACACTGTAACCCACTGACAGATAATTATAATAGACAGACTTTTGTACGCAGAGATAGACAAGCAGATATACAACACGAGTGAGTGAGTATCAGAAAGACAGAAAAAGAATTAAGATCCAAAATTGAGAACATATAACGGAGAACAAGAAAAGAAGAAATTTTGTGCAAGAAGGCGTGTGTGTGTGTGTGTGTGTGTGTGTGTGTGTGTGTGTGTGTGTGTGTTGTGTGTGTGTGTATGTGCGTGTAATTCACCCATGGTCTTGTCCATGCGAGTTGGACTCGCGATCGCCAGTTTCCCACTCCCGGAGCGAGCTTGGAGCTCATTATTACTAATCTTAGGGTAATGCTGGGACCTCACACACAACACACACCCATCCCCTTGCTCAAGGAGGACAGTAACCGCCCGAATTTCTCATTGAAAAAATCCCAGGGAATGAGTGGGGCCGGGGATCGAACGCCGGACCATAGAATGGTGCCGGACGCCCTAACCCACCGAGCCGTTCAGGCAGGTGTGAGTGTGAGTGTTAAGTGTGAGTGTAAATGTAAGTGTAAATATAAGTGTGAGTGTAAGTGTAAGTGTAAGTGTGAGTGTGAGTGTAAGTGAGTGTAAGTGTAAATGAGTGTGTACCCAGCGTCGTGTGTGCGTGCTTTGCGTTACTTTGCACACTTTGCTTCACTTACCCTGACACTGGAGACAGCTGGATGTCATGATATGAGCCTCGGGGCGGATTCCAATAACCGTGTGCATGCGGAGCCGTCGTAACACCGTGCTTCTTCATAAACACGAGGACTCAGGCATCAACCTGGAAGGCTATCAGCACTCCAGCAGGCGATGATGCGAGCTACGGCCGTCTGTCTGTCACGACATACACACCCTGGTGGCAGAGGGGAAGGAAGACGAGGAAGGAGGAATAGGAGGGAAGGGAGGGATGGAAACAGTACCAGCGGGGTGCAGTCAGTTCGTACACAAGTTGTTTCGTACACCAGTAGATTCGTACACCAAAAAGTTGTTTCGTAGTCTTTATGAAACCATAGTCGTTTCGTACACTCAGCTCAGAGTTGAACTTGCCTACTAGAGTTACAAAACGACACCAGGTATGTACGAAAAAACTCAAAATCAGTGTACGAAGCAACTAACAAAACCTGGGCATAAAACTACTTGTGTACGAAACTCCCTGTAACCGTACCAGCATATCACAGGCCTGGAGGGGTGTCGGAACTATGCTGTAGTTCTTGCTAGTGAATAAATGGAATTATAATTACTCTTAAATCATAATACTTTGTCCCAAAATTGTTTCCCTGTAATACTAGATAACTTTACTACATGAAAGGCGTTGATCTCGGGAAAGGATCAAACGGAAATGCTTCTCGTAAAACACAAGTACTGCTGACAAATCACAAGAATTTATGACAGATTTAAAACTTCATCCCGAAACCAACAACAGTTTTTTTTTTCTGCGTGTAAAAGTCATGTCAAAAGGAAAGAAAAATATATAACAGAGCATGTGGAGCAGATCAAAGTCAAAGTGAATGATTTTCCTCAACCATCTCTGCACGCAAAGGCATCAACGGAAGGCATAGGTTTCTTTGACCCAACCCCTCTGCCTCGCCGAGACAAGAACGCCTTTATGAAAGTTCCTCCCCAGGCTCAGCACAAACACATATTTCCATGAATTAAGAAGGAGATAGAGAGAGAGAGAGAGAGAGAGAGAGAGAGAGAGAGAGAGAAGAGAGAGAGAGAGAGAGAAGAGAGAGTAGAGAGAGGAGAGAGGAGAAGAGGAGAGAGAGAGGAGAGAGGGAGAGAAGAGAGAGAGAGGAGAGAGAGAGAGAGAGAAAGAGAGAGAGAGAGAGAGAGAGAGAGAGAAGAGAGAGAGAAGAAAGAGAGAGANAATTGTCCCCTCATTTTCCCCCTTAAAACTCTAATTTCCCTCGTTTCCCTAAAACCACTCTTTCCCCTCACTTTCCTCCTTAACCCAGCCCCTTTCCCCCCTCATTTTTCCTTATTTTCCCCCCCATTCGCCCTAAAACCAAAATTTTGCCTTAACATCCCTAGTTTTTTTGTTTTCCCCTCCCTTTTCCCGCTCAGTTACCCCTAATTTCCCTACTTTTTTCTCCCCTTAAAACCATATTCCCACTCATTTTTTCCCCTTTAAATTCTAATTTCCCCTCATTTCCCCTTAAAACCACTCATTTTCCCCTCACTTTCCTTACAACCAACCAATTTCCCCTCACTTTCCTGTCATTTTCCCCTCATTTCTCCAAAACCAAAAATTTGCCTTAAAATCCTAGTTTCCCCTCACTTTCCCCCCTCAGTTACCCTAATTTCCCCTCATTTTACCCTAATTTTTCCATATTAACCGCCCAGATTACCCTTCATTTGCCCCATATTTCCCCCTTGTTCCGTAATTTTTCCCCCTTACAACCCATCAATTTCCCCCTTAACACACAAATTTCCCCCTCGTTTCCCATTATACAGCTAATTTTCCCCTCACTTTCCTTAAACCACTCATTTTCCCTCACTTTTTTCCTGTGTCAATTTTCCCCTTATTTCTCCCCAAACAAAAAATTTGCTTACAATTCCTAAATTTTCTCCGGCCACTTTGCCCCACATTTCCCCTCATTTAGCCCTAATTTCTCCATATTTTCCCCTCAGATTCATATCCCCGTCCATACTACCCTAATTTTCCCCCTAAAAACCTTTAGTTTCCCCTCTTTTACCCCATAAAAACCTAATTTCCCCTCGTTTCCTCCCCCTAAAACAGCTTTCATTGTCCCCTCCCTTTCCTGAAACACACTCGTTTCCTTCACTTTCCTTCATTTCCAGAAAAAAAAAAAAAAAAACAAAAAAATTTGCCTTAGAATCCTAATTTCCCCTCACTTTCCCTCATTTTAACCCTATTTGCTCCATATTTCGCCCGTCAGATTCCCCTTCATTTTCCCCATATTTACCCTCATTTCCCCTTTGTTTCCCCCTAAAAACCCTTATTTCCCGCCCTTATCTCCCGCAACCCCTCTTTCCTCCCATTTGCACCTTAAAAATTTTAGGTTCGTTATTTTTAAGCGTTATAGTTAGATACGGTTTTGAAATGTTATTATAAAGTTAGAGTATCGGTTCAATTTGGCTGCTGTCTACCCTCCTATTGTAAAAACAAAAAGTCTAGAGTGTGTGAAAAGCGAACAGGCGTCAGCGCAGAGTTTTTAAGCACTTTAAGACTGCTCGCTCTGCTGACTGCGGAGGAGGAGGAGGAGAGGAGGAGGAGGAGGAGGAGGAGAGGAGGAGGGAGGGGGAGGGGGAGGGGAGGTAGGAGCGCGGAGGGGAGGGGGAGGGGGGGAGGGGAGCAGGGGAGGAGGAGGAGGAGAGGAGGAGGAGGATGAGAGGAGGAGGGAAGGAGGAGAGGAGGAGGAGGAGGTGGCGGAGGAGGAGGAGGAGGCATGAGGTATGAGGAGGAGGAGGAGGAGGAGGAGAGAGGAGGGAGGAGGAGATGGAGGAGGAGGAGATGTCGGAGGAGGAGATGGAGGAAGGAGGAGATGGAAGGAGGAGGATAGTGGAGGAGGAGAGATGGAGGGGAGTGGACAGGATGAGGAGAATGGAAGAGGAGGAGATGGAGGATGAGGAGGAGAATGGAGGAGGAGAGAATGGAGGAGGTAGGAGGAGAGGAGGAGGAGGAAGGAGGAGGAGTAGGAGGAGGAGGAAGGATGGAGGAGGAGGACGGAGGAGGATGAGGAGGATGAGAAAAGGAGGAGGAGGAGGAGGAGGAAGGCGAGGAGGAGGAGGAGGAGGAGGAGGAGGTGAGGAGGAGAGGAGAGGAGGAGGGAAAAATTCTTTTCCCTTAGGAAAAAAATACATTATTTTTATTTAATACATTTATTTTTAATGAAATTGACATGAAATGAAATTAATTAAAAGTCGAGAGTTTGTGAAAAGCGAACAGGCGTGAGCGCAGACTTTTGCACAGGGAGTGTAGCAGCGAGCACACCCGGTGTAACCTGTAGCCGGTAATATCGCAACTAAACTAACTAGCTAGCAGCTATCAGCAACAGGGCTGGCTTCTCGTCTCACCTCCTCATCATCATCATCTCGTCCACTGCCATGTACATCTGGTCCCCTGCCAAGAACAGGAGGAGAGAGGTACCAGTTTTGGGGGGGGGTTGAGTTAAAGCGCGGGAACACCACAGGACACAAAAAAAATTGGACGAGGTCCTGGTCGACCAGGTTCAAGATTCAAAAAATAGTCCTTCATTTCCGCTACAAGTCTTTTCAAAAAGGCATGGGGAAAGGCTTAGTTCACGTGACAATTACTATACCACCTCCTCACACATCAAACAAACCGGAAAACAACCTGAATAACCACCATATAACTCCAACCAGCCCACCGTAACATTAAATCATGGGGCAAAAAAACACCCTGTACCTTTCACCCTTATTTCAGGCTCCCCCAGACGCGGCTGGCACGGTCTGAAGCCTAGACAAGGTAGGATTAGACACTTCATTCATTATAGAGGTGCGGTGTAGAGTCACGTGCATAGCGTTATTTCACACAGTTACGAGAGGGAAACTAGTAAGTATACATCTCCCCGGTGGCCTCCCCCGCCAGATATCTAGCGAGGACACAACTGTCAACAACATGTTTTTATTAAAACCAGGTGGACATTGGAGATGAAAGTGGCTTTTTCTGGGGTTATAGATAGGGGGTTAGCGATACCATTATATAGGCTATGTAATCGAGGGCCTAAATGTTTCTGGGTATTTAGGGAGTCGTTTCGGGCCCCTTTTCAGGGGGCGTTGGTACGCGGGTTTTTTTTTTTTTTTTTGGGGGGGATTTTATCCATTGCAAAACCTTTCACTCAGTGTTTGTTTAAGGCGAGGCGGTGAACGTCACAAGCGATGGGCCGCCGCCGCCGCCCGTTTTACCATGGCACTCGCCGTGCTCTGTCTGTTTGCTCTGGATTCTCTCGCGGTCCTGTCTGCCTGTCTGTTTCTCTCCGCTCTGTCTGTCTGTCCTGTCCTGTCTGTCCTGTCTGTCTGTCTGTCTGTCTGTCTGTCTGTTTAAACGATCTGCCATGCCGCTATAATAGAGTATTATCAAGTGGTTAGCAGAGCCCGCAATGAGCGTAGTACAAGCTGGCGATCCAGCGAGTCACCTCCGTGGACAAGGCCCGTCCATGATGGCAGTTCTAGTCTTCTCTCGTGGTTGTTGCGGTTCATTTGGCGCTATAGGGTTATCTACGGTAGGAAGGTTAGTTACACAGGTGACAGATGTTGGTGTGTTGTGTGGTGTGTGTGTGTTTGTGTGTGGTTGTGTGGTGTGTGTGTGTGTGTGTGTGTTGCGAGGCCCGTAACAGGTTAGTGACAGCAGGTGTGGTTTTGCCCCCCAGTGTGTGTGTGTGTGTGTGTGTTGTGTGTGTGTGGGTGTGTGTGTGTTGTGTGTGTGTGTGTGTTGTTTGTGTGTGTGCGTGTTGTGTGGGGCAAGTATGACAATAGCTATCAAGCTATCAAGGCCAACAACGATCCGCTGTCAAGATAAGTCAGGCTACTTTTTGGTTTTTGGTAAAAAGGTTCATGTATTTCTAAAATCTACTACTTCTGCAAGAATTACGAACGAAGACTTTTTTTCCTGGAATATTGCAGGTCTTAAGGATAAATTACAAGGACCCAGACATACTTAAGTTTGTTTTCTTGAATATGTACTGTATGGATACTGGAGACGAAAAAATATGTCACTGAAAGTTCCGTTTTAGTGATTTTACAATTATTCAAACAAGGTTGTCACGGCAGAGGCGGCGTATGAGGTTGGTAAAGGACCGACTTTACAAGGATATTGCTCAAGTGGACACGATACTAAGACCAGACAGATAGGCTGGTGCTGTCATGGGGCCCAGGCCTGAAGCTGAAGGTGTGTCTATACCACCCCCATCGACTCGCTTACTACCGTCCTAACACTAGGGTCATCGCTCGACGTACAGCAGAGTTCGAGAAAGTTTTATGGTGGTGCTTGAATGCACGAGTTGGTGTGCTTTGCTTACAAACGACAGCGGTCAATATTACGATATAGAGGCATTCAAGATCAAACTGTAAAACAACCACGGCAGAACGTTTTTAAGCATATGCCATAACAACTCCATGGTCGTGGCTAACCACCTCTAATTGCGGTGGCAGACGGCTTGGGGGGCGACTTATCCTTCAAAGGCATCAGACATGGATCTCGGAAATCGATTTATGTCTCGTAAAAAGGGAATGCATCGACCTGATAAAAAACATGAATGTTCAAGATGTTGCAAGGGTCTGACAGGCCCCTACTGGGTGTCCACCTTGACAATTGGATACCGGAGAAACTGTCTCAGAGTCTCCAGTACTACAAGAACATCCTCGCTTGGTACAGTCGTACTATCAGATTTGAATGACCAGCATAAACTACAGAAGAGGCAGAGAAACTACAAGGGTCTTTTTTGGGTCCATTACTATTTTTTGATTTGCATTCAACGACTTGATAGTGGGATTAACAGTGATATCAGCAAGTTTGCTGAACGTTATAATATCCTTGCTTGTGTGTGTAACGTGCGTGTGTGTACGGTAGACCTTTACATCATCATAGCGGCATAATTATACGCCAAACTTTATGATGAACTATTACGTTTTTGATTCAAGAAGTCCGACCGATATATATATTTAATATATTAAGTTTGCCCTAATATGAATTTTTTACAAGGTATAAGGTCTTGTATGTTAAATAATGATATATATGGAGGTCAATTGCTGCAATAACACATCACATTTCAACGGCAAGCATGAAATTTCTCTATATACACAAACATAAAGTACAGTGATACAACTTGTAATTTATTGTTTGTTGACGTCTAGCCGCTTCAATTTTCACTCCCTTAGGGAGTGAAGTGGTGCTCACAGACCACCCTTAGGGTAGCCATCGCGGTCCGTAGCAAGTGAGAAAACGTCTTTTGAGCATCTCCCTTAGAGGCGCTACGAGGTAAAAGTCCCCTAGGGTAATACTTACGGGCCCCGTAACTCTTTCGAACATCGCCCCGGCTAGGGCTGTGAACTTTTGTAGCCCCTTTATCGTACCGGAGACCACCAAAATTTGCTCGTATTTCAGATAATTTATATATAATATCGTACAACCTTAGCTAAAATGAATTAGTCCAAGTAGATACTATATACATCATTGAATTCAGCATTCCTTCCAGATAAAAATATTTTCTCTTTTCCCACAAATGTATAATATATCCCAATCTGGCAACAATCATGACCAAACTTCCATGTTAATTTATTTTTCCAAATAAATGAAATAAACATAAAAATATATATATTTAGTACCACATATCATGACTCGAAGAAAGTGAACTCGAGAACTCTACGTAGCTTATCATCCTCAAAAGAAAAGAGGAATTCCTGTTCTCCTCTATTCTTTATCCCCTGTGTCAGCTGGCCGCTTATAATGATAGGTGTGTCAGTGTGTCATCGCCACTCTAACATGGGGTTAGGGATGCAAGTACCACACTCTGCTTTTCCCTTACACACTGCGCTGCGGGAAGAGAACCAAGTATGGGGGGGAGGGTTCCCGTTAGAAGTCCAGTGTATAAACCTTAATGTCCTGTTTACTAACAAAAGCAAAGAAACGGGAGTTGAGGTGAGTAATTACTAATGTTGACTTGATCACCCAAGGCAATGTCCAGGCGTACTACCACAACAACCCGTCTCTCTTTATCATTAAAGGGGAGGGGGGGGGGGCAACGAATGGAACACTCCGGCCGTGACGTCGGCGAGAATTCCTATCGGCGACAGTTAATAAGGTAATGGTTTTTTTGAGCATACATGATATATGGAGGCATTCAATTTCGTACAGCATGTCTTAACGCACCCTATATACCCCCTCTCCTGCTCAGAAGGACATTTCTGTACTAAATTGAATGCCTCATATATTCATGTATGCTCAAAACCATACCTATAACTGTCGCCGATAGGACTTCTCGCGATGTCCGGCGAGGTGTTCCCTTCGTGCCCCCCCCCCCTCCCCTTTATGATCAATAAAGACGTTTGTTGTGGTAGGACCCTGGACCATGCACTTGGTTGATCAAGTCAAAATAGTAATTACTCCCTCAACTCCGTTTGCTCCTTTGCTTTTGTTAGTAAACAGACATTTCCTCGTCAAACAGACACTTTGCCCACACGACACCGGGCCAGCCGTCGTGGAGGGTTCTGCCGCCCCTCGCCTCATACCACAACGCACAGTGTCCAGTCGCGCCCTCGTGTCCCTGAGGTGCGCTACACTGCCTGCCTTGGGTTCGCCACTGTCAATTTCAACGTGTCTTGGACTTGACAGCCACGTTGAGCAGATTTAGTCCCAGTGCTCTTGTTAACAGCTAGTTGAACTGATTTAGCTGCAGTATAACACTCTGTCCTTTGATTCCTGTAACCGCGGCGCTCCCACATGGCTGTAGTGGCTGCCCAGGAGTCTTGTTTGTTTTACCGCGTTGCTCAACGTTGGTGCAGATTCATGCGTCGCCCTTTAGCGTCCCTGGTGTTAGACGAGCGAACCCTGCTGGTCACGGGCATAGAGCAGTGACACAAGGGGCCCGCATAGGGCTATTTAAAGTAGCAAAGCACCAAGGGTGGGAAACCTGCTGTTAGGGACAGGCGACTACCCACGGGCAGCTCGCACTTGTGTCCTGGCGAACGCTCAGGAGTGGGCGGGGACAACGCTGGTGTGTGCAGCTGTAGGCAGAGTTTTTTGTGTTGCAGTTTTTGATAGTGGTTATGGGTTTTATTTATACAACTATTACCGGTCTTGTCTTGTTAGGAATTTGAGGTAATTATTGTGTCCTGCTATTTCTTTGAGGAAATTTGGATTAACTTTTTCATCCACATTATTTTGTATGACGTTGATGGCTCGTTCAAAAATGAAAATGCCGTAACTCTGACGACAGAGATAAAAGACAGCTCTTGGAACTCTTATGCTCAAGCAGATCCAGGCAACAAGGGGATCCCAGTTTACGATGGATTTCCTGGCACTCAGGGGGGGCCCCTGGACGATGATAGCGTGGAAAAACAATTTAATGTCCTGGACATTACGTCCTACTACTACTGGCACAAATGGATTGCTGCACTTATCCACCCGAACTGAAGGTTTCAACATTATCACAATAGCCAGGGTCGATGATGTCATTTTACGGAGCTACAAGATGATCAACAAAATAAAAATTGAAGAATAAGTCCCTGGATACGAAGATGATAATATTGAAAGTAGTTTTCAAATTCCCTAATTTTTCCTGTTTATTAAAATTGTTTCTTTCAAACAATGTTATATGCAAAGAAATGCATTGATACAGGAATGAGGACATTTAATCTGAGTATAGGCTCCTTGCACGTGACGTCCCAGGCACTCTTTGTGCAGGCGACAGACGCGGGAGATGCGAGCGGGTGAAGGACCCAACAAACCCACTTGTCACCTGCACAACAAACGTAAGTTAGTCAAAGCCTTCGTCAACAACACCATGACGAATGTGTTAGTCACAGTGTATCGTGTCTACGGACAAACCTTACTTCTGTTTATCAAAGATTTACTCTTTGTGAAATATTTGGAATACAACACTGATTCTGTACCAATGCACTAATGATCATGATAATATATTATAAGTCTTAAAACGACGGGTCTTTGAAAGCATTTATTCATATTGCGACGCTTGGCATTTCTCCTCCGAAATATTGTCAAGTAGCCTACCACATTTACTTGAGTTGAAAACTGATGAAGATAAAGTAAATATTTGGCGCAAATGTGATTTGGTTCGGTTAGACATGCTGCAGAGAAGAAAGAGATACTGAGAAGAGAATATCCATCATGATCATGGCTAAGCAGTGTGCCCTGTGCAGAGCAAGGCAAAGGATTATACGGTAAGTAATAATTTTTTTTCTCTTAATTGGTTCTTGAAGTAAGTATAGTATTAATTAAGGAAGCATGACAAATAAAATAAGAGTTGTGAAGAGCAGAGTATTGCGCATCATAGACGTCAATTGTTCGCTTGTTTTGCTTTGGGTTAAATACTTGAATAGTGCCGCGATTCCTGAGGAAGACACAAGACAGGGCAGCTGCCACGCCTGTGATAGCATTATTGGACATCACCAGGGCTCATAGTGTTCCCCAAGGGATCCTCGCAGCCCTAAACAACAACAGCAGCCAGCATAATAGTGGCGAGGCCAGCCAGACTCACGGCACTCATGGCTACACGGCTGCTGACCTGGGTTTGATATCCTGCCGCCCTTCGCCTCCCTTCGAGTTCCTTGCTATATACCTCCCTCGCCTTCACTTACATTGCACTTGCATTGCAACCTTTCCATTCCACGATCAGTGTATGTATTGGTAAGTAGTAAATTGGTTTTTCTGTAAGGCATTTCTAAGTAGGTATGTCACTTCAATATACCATGGCAGTTTATGTTGGTGTTGTACAGTGCTGCGAGGATCCCTTGGGGGAACACTATAAGCCCTGGTGATGTCCTATGATGCTATAACAGACGTGGCAGCTGACCTGCCTTCTTCAGGAAGGCACAGGTGAGGCGGATGACAAGAGTGTTGCCGTGAGGGGGGGACGCCCGCCGCCGCCAGAATCACTAAAGGCGGTATAAGTGCAGGTAATATTCTAGTGTCCTTTCCCGCCCTTATTAGTGTGTGTGTGGGGGGGGGGGTTCCACCAAACCTTCACAAGTTCCTTCAGATACCTCTAAAACGTAATTATAAAGTGTGTGGTAAAATTTTGTTAGGTTACCGGGGGGGTTCGAGGAATATGGAGCTTACTTAGGAGGGGGGTGCAGTCAGTTCGTACACAAGTTATTTCGTACACCAAAAAGTTGCTTCGTAGTCTAATCTATATGAAACTATAGTCGTTTCGTACACTCAACTCAGAGTTGAACTTGAAAACTAGTTACAAAACGAGGTAAAGTTCTAGTGTTTGCCCATACTCTCCCACTTTCCCCCAAACACGTTTGGGAAGCTGTGGGAATGCAGGGCTTTCGGGTGGGGAACAAATTATGCGTCGAAAACACGTAATTAAAGAGTTGTGTAGGGGGTTAAATTTCCTAGATCTAAGGTAATTTCCTTATATCTAGAGAAATTTACCTAACCTAGCGGGGGGCTTGACCCACCGATAACCTAAGCAAACCTAACCAAATCTAACCAAATTTAACCTAACCAAATCTAACCTAACCAAATCTAACCTAACCTAACCAAATATAACCTAACCTAACCAAATATAACCTAACCTATCCAAATATAACCTACCCTAACCTACCCAAATATAACCTACCTTAACCTAACCTAACCTAAACCAATCTAACCTAACCTCCTAGCTGGGGGTTGGGGGGGTTCTCGACACTTCGGTCATCATTCTGAGAGGATAGTCAGGTTCACACGTCTCTGGACTCAGAAGAAATCCAATCAATTTTCCCTCAGATCTAGGGAATTTTTCAATACCCCTAACTCAAAAACTATGTGGTTGCGACGCATATTTTGTACCCGAGCCAAATATCCCGCATTGCCCCAGGTCCCCAAGCTTGTTTTGTGGGAGAGGGGTAGTATGGGCAAACACTAGAATAATACCCAAAACGACACCAGGTATGTACGAAAAAACTCAAAATCAGTGTACGAAACAACTTGGGTAAATTTCTAGTGTTTGCCCATACTCTCCCACTTCCCTCAAACAAGTTTGGGGACCTGTGGGAATGCGGGGTTTTCGGGTGGGGAACAAATAAAGCGACGGAAACACGTAATTTAAGAGTTGTGTAGGGGGGGTAAAATTCCCTAGATCTAGGGTCATTTCTTATATCGAGAGAAAATATGCCCAATCAAAATTAACCAAACCTAGCGGGGGGCTTGACCCACCGATAACCTAACCGAATCTAACCTAAGCTAACCTAACCAAATCGAACCTAACCAAATCTAACCTAACCTCCTAGCGAGGGGTTGGGGGGTTCTCGGCACTTCGGTTATCATTCTGTGAGGATCGGCAGGTTCACACGTTTCTGGACTCAGAAGAAATCCAATTAATTTTCCCTAGATCTAGGGAATTTTTTCAACACCCCTAACTCAAAAACTATGTGGTTGCGACGCATATTTTGTACCCAAGCCAAATATCCCGCATTACCCCAGGTCCCCAAGCTTGTTTTGTGGGAGAGGGGGGGTATGGGCAAACACTAGAATAATACCATAACTTCTGTACGAAACTCCCTGTAACCATCACACTTCATCAAGATCACACGTTTATCAGTTATATATTTTTATGTATTTTCGGTTTTGTATCATCCAATAGTATATATCGGATATAGTTTACGTCATCTACATAATCTACTCCACATACAAAACTCGTTTCCTCCTTCCCCTCCCAAAACCCGATGGTTTTTCCCACATTCCCGATGGGTCCTTAGGTTTGTTATGGTGAGGGGGATAACTGCAAAATTAGGCATTTCCAACAATTTTGAATGTGATTAACATTCTTACCACATCAAAATACATAGGGAAGAGCATTTATAATCTCATGCTCAATTATTGTTTGGAAGTACCTTCCTGTGACCTGGAAGTATGGTGGCCTTCACCCCCCCATTATCCCCTTGTGTTATTTTTCATATCCGACGGTTCTTACAGGGGTTAGAATACAGGTAAAATTCTAGCGTTCTTTCCCGCCCTTATTAGTGGGGGGTTTTCCAGTAAATTTCTAGCGTTTGCCCATAATCTCCCCCTTCCCCCAAGCAAGTGTGGGGATCCTGTGGGAATGCGGGGTTTTCGGGTGGGGAACAATAACTGCGTTGAAATACATATTTTTGGAGTTATTTAGGAGATTCAAAATTCTCTATATCTAGGGTAATTTACCTAGATCTAGGGAAATTTACCTAACTAAACTAAACCTAACCTAGCTAATAACCTAACCTCATTTAACCTAACCTCCTAAACTTACCAAATTTAACCTGATATCCTAAACCATTAGGAGGTCAGGTTAAATTTGCTAAAACCCAGCATTTACCGGAAAACCCTCCACTAATAAGGGCGGGAAAGAACTCTAGAATTTTACCTGTATTTCTAACCCTGTAACAACCGTCGGATATGAAAAATAACACAAGGGGGTAATGGGGGGTTGAAGCCCACCATCGAGGTTCGGTTAAGTTATCAATGCCCGGTAAAATTTTACACTAGGACCAGAATTCTCTACACAATATAGAGTATGATTTATGGTTACCTTAATGGATTTGAGAAAACATTCTCTCCATGAGCTTCTGTTGTAAATTACTAGTTTCGGAGATCTAAATTGTTATTAATTTGATTTTTTTTTTTTTTTTTAATGTACTTTGTACTAAATTACTGGTTGAAAGTACCAAAAATATCAACTAACCTAAGCCCTCATTTTAACCTGACTAAAGCCAAATTCGCATTAATAATTGCTCCGCGGCAAAGGAGAAATTGAGGCGATGCAGGTCACTAGCGAAAGAAGAGTGAGGTGCATGTAAACACTTGTCTCTCTTGTCACTTGTCATATCCAAAAGTACTGATTTGCGACGGAAGCTCATTGGGAGAGTTTTTTTTTTTTATCCAATAACCTAAACATAAACCATACTCCCAATTGTGTAGGTAATTCTGGTCCTATTGTAAAATAATACCCCAATGCCCAGGTTAGGTTAGTGAGTTAAGATTTGTTTTATCGCCCCTGTCATATCTCTTTTACTACCATATGAAGGACTAATCTTTTGTCATATACGTCTTCTATTACCCTTCAAACCTCTTGGCAAACTATTACTTTGGTCAAAACCATGGACAAAACCTATCTTATATGAATAAATATGACCCTCCCCCGCCGCCATTCACGCAGTTCAGCACCTCGCCTTTCCCAGGCCCGCCAGGCCGCCAGCCACGGCGTGGTCAGTGCTCACTTGCAACCCCCTCAGGTTAGGTTTGGTCATGGGTGGGTTAGTTTAGTTTTATTCGTGAACTATATTTTTCTGGTAGATTTTGATGTGTTTAGGAACCGTTATTATTATTTTTTTAAATCATTAGTTTTTCAGAGGTGAGGTCAAGGGAGTAAAAAAAAAAATAGTGATTGCCAAGAAAAACAAACATCAGATTCATTCAAAACGCATCAAAATCTATCAGAAAAATATAGTTTTATCTGAAATAGGAGAGGCTTGATATAAAACAAAGCTTTACCGGTTAGTGAACAACTGCAACAACAACATTATTTTCTTATATATATATATATATATATATATATATATATATATATATATATATATATATATATATATATATATATATATATATATATAAAAATATACACAAAACATGTCATTTTTATTGGTGTATTTTGTTGTATTTGGTGTGAATTTGCTTTTCAGTGAAAGCCCAGTTCTGCTTAATAATAACCCATATTTTTATTAGACAGAACTGGGCTTTCACTGCCAACCTTAATAACACGATTTGTGTATTGTTTCTTCTGCAGCATTTATGTAGTGAAGATGCTATTCACCTCTGGACACTAACAAATATAACCTATTTGGTAAATATTCCACAGGAGTAGGCGGCCGCCACCAGCCGGAGCAGCGGGGCCGCATATTACCCAAGTCTGGAAAGGGTCGCCTTGCCGGGTGAAGACGCTTGGCTGTCCCTATGAAGCTAACCATCGGATTTTCTCGAAAATACCCTCATTGTGATTCCCACACAAAGTTATCATGATATTGGTAAGGAAAGCTAACCATGACCTAAAGTAACACTAATCTGGACGTGTTCAAGAGTAAGTAGGTGACCCTTTGTGTAGGCTTACACAACCATCCGGGACAGTTCCGGGTGGCCCAGTTCTGACTAATATTAATTGCCATTTGGTTTAGTTCAAGGTTAAGGTTAGGTAAGTAAGACAATTTACCTGAATATCTACTAGAATTTACTGTTGCAAATTTATATATATATATATATATATATATATATATTATATATATATATATATATATATATATATTATATATATATATATATATATATATATATATATATATATATATATATATATATATATATTAGATATATATATATATTATATATATATATATATATATATATTATATATTTAATCCCTCCCCAGGTCAGAATTTAGGTTAGGAATCCTTGGAGTTAACCTAACTTTTTAAAGAAGGGGAGGCTGTGGCCCCTCATGGTCTTTTGCTGAAGGGTCATTAACTTATCCTAACCTCCTGACTTGGGTTTTTCTCTAAAAACACGAATCTGCATCGGTAATGGTATAGAGTAGACTCCTACCTGATTAGACAAAGATAGAATACAAGTTGATATCGAATAATGTATGTGATTAAGGAACAAACTCTAAATTTACCGTTAGGTAATGCTGCTGTCCACAGAGCCGGGTGAGTGGGCGGCCCTTTCGTCGTAATAGAAAAACAACAGTCCAACACGGTGAAGAATCAGCAAAAAATGTCAACAAGCCGCAATGTTCTTTATTTGTCACCGGGCTCATACCGTTCTATACCGGGTCCTCACCAGGCTGGTACGGGCTCACCGTCCCGCGAAACGGCGTGCGCCGTCTTATAACCGTCCATCGTACCAGGCTCTCACCGTTCGCCGCCGCTTTACTCGCTCGGCACAAGTTTTGAGCATACTCAAAACTCCTGCCGGGCGCGGCGATGGCCGGCAAAGTCCCCTAAAACGTGTTCAACGGACGGGAAACGGCCACTGTGTGTCCTCACCGTGTGACCCGTCTGCCCCTAGTTTTTCACACAGTGGCGAACGGTGAGCCCACACGGCTTTGTGTGACAGCAGCATAAGTTTAGATTACATGGCTATTGTAGAGTTTAGCTCCATGTTTCCAAAAGTATAATATATTTTGTATACTTTATGTTTATTTGTCACATTCATTTGCCATTGCATACTGTTTTGTGACTGGCATGTCAGTGGTTTTGTTTTCCCCTAAGTGTTTTAGGCCACACCCTCTATCTGTTCTGTGACATAATGCTAGGCTTAACATTTTTTTTTATTAATGTATACATGTCATTCCAGTGGGCACAAGACAGCAGTGTAATGGGACGCTAAATTGGTCAACACAAACACAGTTTTCATGTTCTTCATGGAGAAACTAGGCTTTACAGACCATTGAAGCTGTACAAAATGTTGGAAATCAATGCTCTTTACAACATCTACAACATGAACATCAGGCTGAGGAAACCAGAAGAGATTGATTGAACTGAGGGAACAACAAGAAACAGGTTTGGTCTAGTTTAATTATGTTGATATAGGTTCCTTTAAAACCCCTACAGGGC
This sequence comes from Chionoecetes opilio, assembly GCA_016584305.1. Taxonomy (NCBI): domain Eukaryota; kingdom Metazoa; phylum Arthropoda; class Malacostraca; order Decapoda; family Majidae; genus Chionoecetes; species Chionoecetes opilio. The sequence goes on along the minus strand of JACEEZ010008883.1, from coordinate 15,818 downwards.
AGTGTTATTTAGTTTTTTAGCTATACCCGAGTGCCTTTTTTTACTGCCTCACTGCACTCTCAACATTTAGCTGAAGCTACATCCCCTCCTTGTTGTGTTCTCTATTATCTACCCTTCCATGCTCCCTTGTTTGCACAGGGTACTCTTCCATTATCATATGTTTATTAGATATTATTTGACATTGTTTCTACCTCTAATCTCTCAAACTATACATTGCCTTGCAAATTAAGTATTTCACTTGCATCCAAATACAATCAGCATATTTTGGCCCACATTAACTTCCAGGTTTCTTTCTCACAGAAACTATTGAAATAATTAACTAGATTTTATATTTTGTTGTCATTCTACGCAAACTACAATATTATTCACAAGTGGTAGGTTATAGCGGCTTCTAGTTTGTCTTATTTATACCCATTCTGCACTATCATTTCCTACCTTATGTGCATAGCCTAGCTTACACAACCTGTTTGTACAGCAGTGTTATAATAGTAATGTTGTATGTACAAACAGATTGTGTAAGGTAGGCTATGCACATAAGGTAAGAAATGATGGTATGGAGCATATTACTGCATGTAATATACTAAAATTAGCTACTGGCATTCTTGTAAGCAGTAATAAATAGACAGCATGGCATCTAGGCCAGTCATTTGATATGTGGAATTAGCCATCATATTCCCACTGGCCACTGCATTATTTTATTGTGTCTGTCTTACTTCTTTCCAGTGAATGTCTGTTTCATCTTTCCAGTTTTCTAACAACATTTTCTTAGGTTGTACTTTTCCAGATGTTAGGTTTTTTAATGCTAAACTATCCACCAGTTTTTTTTTTTTAGTCTTTCTTAAACACTGCATAGGAATCCAAAAGCTTTTCATCAATGTCACCTTTGAAAATATTTATTGCATTTAATGTACTCCCTTCTTACTTTAATGTTTTTGAGTAAAAAGAGCTTCAATTATATATTTCTTTTCTCTACAAGATGTTGCATGAATCTCACTTATAAGAACAGTGTTTGCAGTATATTTTGATACCTGTATGATGGCTATGTACACTATTTTCTACTTTTACTGCATACAATATTATAGCCAGGCCCAATCCTTTCCAATAGCATTTTCCCGTAAATAATCACTTAATCACTCGCAGGGCTGGTAGCAGAGTGGATGTGGTTGGGGAGCGGCGTAGCGGAGTGGTTAGCGTCTCCGACTGGCGTTCTCGGTGACCCGAGTTCGATCCCCGAAGAAACTCAAAACCTTTCTGCACCGTGGAGTGGCCTAAGAACACTCACATTCCATGCCCATCAACTCCACCTTCGATTGCGAGTGCATCGGAGGACACAGGGGGGCGGCATGAGCCTCTAATCACAGGCGTCACTATAAGAATCCTGCCTGCGCCACCACGGGCGAGGACCAACCATCAGAGCCCTCAAGTGAACCTCCAGAGCCTACCATCTGAGCCCTGGGTCACCACTGCCTACAGGCGCTAAAGGCACAAATGTAAAAAAAAAAAAAGGCTATTGCAATAATGCCTAGGGTTAGGTTGGCCAACTGTCGCGTTTGGCAATCTCCTGTCTTAAATGCTGCAAAGCACAAATCTAGATGATTGCTTTATTTATCATTAGTATGAAAAAAAAGTAAGTCATATATATGTAAAAATTCCATGGTTCAATTTCCATAGATTTGATGTTAAGATATTTAAAAATAAATCACGTAATTTGTTTTCAGTTTGCAGAGATAAATATCGGAAATATATTTCCATCCCCCTGATCTTTTAGCGTTGAAGGACAAATCGCGAACTAAGTAGATTGTCTTTCATTCCTACCCTGTAAACATGTAGTACACATTAATCTAACATTGTATTTTTTTCTAATCTCAAGTTGTTTCAGCTTTAATAATGATGTATTTCTATAATCATGTATTATATCCTTATTAACTTAATCCTGTTATTTTTCCTTTAATGCATATATTTCGTTTTAAAGGCAAGTAAAGTAGACAATGTTAACATGAATGCTGGTTTATTAAGATCCTTGCTTTAATTTTGAAAAGTACTTATTGGGCAGGAACTTTCACATTGATTTGGGCATCAGAGAAGCTGTTTGTGTACATGTCCCTCTTGCAGCAACAACCTCACCTTCAAGAATGCAGATTTCTGTTCTTTACGGATCTTAAAAAAGGAGGAATTCATGACATCATAATTTTCGATAGAAAGTTACTCCAACTTGTCATGAAAAAATATGACATTGGGAATTCTTCCTTTAAAGATCCATAAAGGAGAGAGAACTATAATTGCATTCCTGGAGGTGCAGAGGTGCAGTTTTTGCACCTTCTGGAAGGGTGTATAATTGCACCCTATTTGTACAATAGGGTGTAATGTTGCACTCCTCCAGAAGGTGCAATAACTGCAGTTTTGAGCGTGGGTGCAGCTTTTGCACCTTTAAGGTGCAAAAGTGGGACATCATTTTGCACCTTTAAATGTGCAAAGTTTCACCCTTAAAGGTGCATCTGTTGCACCCATATGGGTGCAAAAATGCATCCCTCCAAAAGGTGCAAAAATTGCACCTCTAAAGATGCAAAAGTTGCACCTCTAAAGGTGTAAAACCTGCACCTCTAAAGGTGCATTTTTTGCACCCATATGGGTGCAAAATTGCACCCAAAATTCCAATTCCAAAAGGTGCAAAAAGTTGCACCCTAGTGTTAAGGTGCAACCTTGCACCCTTAAAGGTGCAACATCGGTGATATCGTTTCGCACCTTTAAAGGTGCAAAGTTGCACCCTTAAAGGTGCATTTGCTGCACCTATATGGGTGCAAAAGTGCACCCCTCCAAAAGGTGCAAAAGTTGCACCTATAAAGGTGCAAAACCTGCACCCCTAAAGGTGCATTTTTTGCCCCCCATAGCCCAATTTACTAATGTGGGTACTCAAAACGGTGAACTTGACGAACTGGTTAGTCATTTTGTTTTGACTAAGACCATACTCAGATTTACTAGGTAGTTACTCAAAGAATGACTAACCATTGTTACTCAGCGTGACTAACTTGGGTTACTCGTTTTAGACCCCACGGCTTTAGTATGCTAAGTTAGTCACCATGACTAACTTTTGTTTTGTGTGTGTGTTTGCCCGCGTAGGGTCATTTTCCCCTACCAAATATATGTTAATCAGTAGAAATATACACTGTTATCTTTGTAAATGTTTGTTCTATAATATTACATAAGAACATAAGAACATAAGAACATAAGAAAGTTACAAGAGGCCGCGAGGCCTACACGTGGTAGTTCCTGTTACCTAACACTACCTACATCCACCTTTCATCCCCATCCATGAACCTATCCAGCCCTCTTTTAAAGCTCCCTAATGACTCCGCACTAACTACCTGTCTACTGAGTCTATTCCAATCATTCACCACCCTATTTATGAACAATTTTTTATCTTTTTTTCTAAATCTACGCTTCTCCCGCTTGAATCCGTGACTTCTTGTTCTACCCTGGTTAATAGCCGTAAGAACTGTCCTACACAACTCTCCTGTCTACTGGTCATAACTTCCAATCTTTCACACACCTGTATTTGAAGCACTTTTCTAAATCATATCTGTNTGCAAAAGTGCACCTCTAAAGTGCAAAAAGCACCTCTAAGGTGCAAAACCTGCACCTCTAAAGGTGCATTTTTTGCACCCATATGGGTGCAAAATTGCACCCAAAATTCCAATTCCAAAAGGTGCAAAAAGTTGCACCCTAGTGTTAAGGTGCAACCTTGCACCCTTAAAGGTGCAACATCGGTGATATCGTTTTGCACCTTTAAAGGTGCAAAGTTGCACCCCTAAAGGTGCATTTGCTGCACCTATATGGGTGCAAAAGTGCACCCCTCCAAAAGGTGCAAAAGTTGCACCTATAAAGGTGCAAAACCTGCACCCCTAAAGGTGCATTTTTTGCCCCCCTTAGTCCAATTTACTAATGTGGGTACTCAAAACGGTGAACTTGACGAACTGGTTAGTCATTTTGTTTTGACTAAGACCATACTCAGATTTACTAGGTAGTTACTCAAAAAATGACTAACCATTGTTACTCAGCGTGACTAACTTGGGTTACTCGTTTTAGACCCCACGGCTTTAGTATGCTAAGTTAGTCACCATGACTAACTTTTGTTTTGTGTGCAGTAACTCCTGCAGCTGGTGCGGGGAGTGCCACTGGACCAGTGAATCAGCCTACTCCTTCACCTGCCGCAGCAGCCACTCCAGACTCAATCCTTCCACATGAGAGTGTTCCACGCGTGTCTCCACGGTGGAGTCATCGCTCGGGGCCTCCCGTTGCTCTTCCTCGCACTGGTGTAACAGTTGCACCATCACCCTGCCAAGCACGAAGCCCCCGACACGCAGCTCCTCCTTTTTCGGGTCTTCAACGCAGAGCTATATTTCATTGTCTTCCTTTTATAGCTCCTGACTGACAACCCTTCCCTGTGACGTTACGTCCACCATGATGGTGGTGTCATCACTCAGAATCTGTCTTTGTTCTTCCTCATAGTCCTGCCACGGCCGCACCATCACGCTGCGAAACACAGGGTGGCGCCGCAGTGCCGGCCCGGCGTGGCTTACCAGGCCGTTTTCGGCCTCCCAGCACATCAGCGACAGGAAGTCCTGAAGCTGGTCACAAGAGTGACGCTTCAGCAATTCGTCTTCCCGCTGCTGTACCTGCTCCAGCAGCCACGCCAGGCGGGGGCCTTCGATTCGGTTGGGCAAAACTGAGGCACACTCCATGTCTTCACAGTCCTGGCTCTCACTATTTTCTTCTTTCATTCCGGCCTCGTACTCTTTGCCCGTACTGGGCAGTGGCTCATCGGTGGCCGCCACTTCGTCAACTTGACGAGGCTCGGCGGTAATTTAAATTTACGGTAATGTAGATCATTCGGCTGAAGTGCTGGGTTGGGACACCCTAAAAACACCCTTGAGCGTGGTTTTTAGAAAACCCCCCCATTGGTGCAGCACGGGAGCCCGGCGTGAGCCGCAGGATAAAAAGTTTTGGGGATTTGGTCAGGAACATTCACGTAAAAAAACGAAAAAGCTCATCAAGGGATTTGGGAAAACTGGACTAAACAAAAGTAAAACACGGTGTGAAAGTTAAATTAAATTTTTTTAAATTTTTTTTCCCCCTGTACAATACAAGGAGACTTGAAAATCACTGCCAGCTTGAAACGTGAAATCAAATTTAGTTTTTGTCGTTTCTTGAAGTCAGTGTTTATTTCATGTTTAAATTTTTTAAATTTAATGGTGGGAAATGCTGCATATCTTTTGAGTTTTCTAAAACCATGTTTTTGTAGCATATTAAATTATAAAGATGACGCGTTCGTTTGGGAACAGTCCTTTTTCAAAGATCGTTGATTATGTGATTAAATCAAATACATAGGAGTACCGTGTGCTTGTGTTTGTGTGTTGTTTGTCTGTCTTCTGCTGTCTGTTTTTTTTTGGGGTAGCCAACTTAAATAAATTTTGATGAGATGGGGTCAAAAAATCGCAAAAAATCGTAAGGTAAGCGGTTGTTCCACGTCGATTGAATAATTTTAAAAGGGGGGGTTTTGGGCTAAACACTTGGAGTATTAAATGCGGAAAAACTCTCGAAACGTCTTGCCCCTTCCAAAAACTCATAGAGTCACTCATGGATTTACGTTCGTGTGCGTGTGTGAGTGTGTGTGTGTTCCCACAACAAAAAGGGTTCGAATCCCCACGGAACGTGGTCTACCCCGAGGCACTTAGCCCAGTGCAAACGACAGCAACAACACGTTGGAGTTTGCCTCACTTTGTTGTTTACAATATACTAACTAAAATTAAATACAGGGGGTCCAAGGGGCCCCACAAACACTTGTGGTGACACATACTGCTGCATTTTTTTAATTACTTTTATTTTGGGTGTCTTTATATTTTGGGTGATTCAGAGGGGAAGAGAAGGAGAGAGAGAGGAGGAGAGAGAGAGAGAGAGAGAGAGGGGAGAGAGAGCGAGGAGAGAGAGAGAGGAGGGGGAAGAGAGAGAGAGAAGAGAGATGGAAGGAGAAGAGGAGGAAGAGAGAGAGAGAGGGGGAGAGAGAGGAGAAAAGAACGAAACAATGCAGCAAAAAAAAAGCTAGAGCATTTGTTTTTTGTACATTCTGAAAAAAACCAAAATTGCTGTCAACAATTGTTTGAAAAGAAACTGATCGATAGTTGTGTAATAGATATTGCCCGAGGGAAAACACAGTTGGTAAGAGCCGAACCCCTATAAGTTTTTTTTTTTTATTTACCAGTTAAAATTTTTTTTTGGGGGGGGGGAAAAAAAGGAAGGAGCAGAGAGGGAGAGAGAAGGAAAAGGAGGAGCAGGAAAAAAGGAGCAGGATGAGGGGGGGCAGGGGGAGGAGGAGAGGAGGACGGGAGAAAGAGAAGAGTAGGACGGAGAAAAAGGGATCAGGAGGGGAGCAGGGGGGAGACGGCAGGAGGAGGAGCAGGAGAAGGAGTAGGAGGAGGGGGACGAGCGGGAGGGGGGGGCAGGGACGGGAGAAGGGGGAGCGGGAGGGGGACGGGGGAAAAGGAGGAGCAGGGGGGGGGAGCAGGAGAAGGAGGATGCCCTATAAAGGGTGTTGGTGGGGCCCCGCAGTTTGGGAACCAATGGTTTTGGGTTGAGGGGTGAGGAAAAGACGCTACAAAATTCATTATTCCGTATTTACTCATGGTATTGTTCCTTAACACCACGGGGTGAACCCCAAGCTATGGAGGTATCTTTTACTCTTAACCCCAAAAGCTACGGGGTTTCCAAAGACTAGGACGGCGTTTCTTCCTTGCGGGGTAGGGGTACGTGAATCACTGCCTTTCAATAGAAAAAGGGACGGATGACCCAGACAAGGGAAAATTCCTGTTCATTCGCATCCCAGAAGGAAAGGAGTACTGCCCCCACCGGGTGGCAGAAAGAGTAACCCTGCAGTGCTACGGAAATGGCGTTTCCCTTCCCATTGCTACCATCCACGGCCCCACACGCTGTGAAGTTTTTGTGTAATGTAAAGGGAAATTTCCCCTCAGTTAACGTGACACTGTCCAAAAAATTTAAAACCCCTTTGAACCCGACGCCCTTGTTAAGATCAAGATTAAGCGAAAAAAGTAACCCCCTGCTAAGAAGTCTCCAACGGGACGTCTGATTAAAGATTTCAAGAATAAGTGTTTCAAAAGGGGATGTTGACCTTCGTGGTGTTTTTCTTCACCCATTTACAGCGTCTTTGAAAATTAAAAATTTTCCCCTGTTGCGCCTCCCAAAGCGTCCAAAAGCAGGTGGTCGCGAGCCCCAAAGGGGACGACCCCCTCCCGGCGAGGAGAGTTGCGCGCCGCCGAGCCTCGTCAAGTTGACAAAGTGGGGCCCCCTTGGCACTGCCCTACGGGCAAGAGTACGGGGCCGGAATAAAAAAAAAAAAAATATGAGAGCCAGGACTGTGAAACATGGAGTGTGCCTCTTTTTGCCAACCGAATCAAGGCCCCGCCTGGCGGGGTGGGGGAGCAGGTACCAGGGGGAAAGACAAATTTTGCTGAAGCGTCCTTTGTGACCAGCTGGGGATTTTCCTGCGCTGATGTCTGGGACCCAAAAAAGGGCCCCGGTAACCCCACCCCGGGCCGGCACTGCGGCGCCCCCCTTGTTTCGCAGCTGATGGTGGGGCCCGTGGCAGGACTATAAGAAGAACAAAGACGATTTGAGTGATGACACCACCATCAGGGTGGACGTAACGTCACGGGGAAAAGGGTTGTCAGTCAGGAGCTATAAAGGAAGACATGAAATATGCTCTGCGTTGAAGCCCCGAAAAAGGGGGCTGCGTGTCGGGGCTTCGTGCTTGGCAGGTGAGGGTGTACTGTTACACCAGGCGAAAAGAGAAGGGGGCCCCCGAGCGATGACTCCACCGGGGAGACCGCGGGGAAACACCTCTGTGGAGGTTTGAGTCTGGAGGGGCTGTGCGGCGGGTGAAGGAGTAGGCTGATTCATGCCAGCGGCATCCCCGCACCAGCTGCAGGATTCTGAGCTTGTGTGCTGGGGGGCGCCAGGGACACGGCAACCGCTGCAGGGCCTCCCTGCAGACCCCCCAGTTACCGCACCCTGAGGCCCAAGCTGCTTTTTGGGAGCTTTGAGTTGGGCAGCATGGAAATGCAACTGTTGCAGAGCATGGGGCCCAGATGAAAAAAAAGGGAAGTAAGAAGTAAAGTACGAGTGTGCCTCATTTTATACCCGAGGCCATCGGAAGGCCCCCGCCTGGTGTGGCTGCTGGAGCAGCTAAACGGGGGGAAGACGAGTTTTTAGGTCACTCTTTTTTATAGTTTCGGGACTTCCTGTGCTCATGTGCGGGGAGGCCGACATGGCCTGGGAAACCCCGCCGGGCGGGCCTGCGACCCCATCCCGTTCCCCGCAGCGTTAGGGGTGCGGCCGGGGCGGGGTTAAAGAGGGGGAATACACAAAGACGGCAGGGATGAACACGAAGAAGAGCAGCAGTGGAAGCCGGGCCTTGAAGGGTGCGGGAAGCAGGGGGAGGGGGCCCTAAACGGGTTTCAGTGGCTTTCCCTGGCACCACTGCAGAATTCCTGGAGGTATGCGGGGAGCCCCAAACACGGACCCCCCCAAACCGGGGTCCGGGCCGACCTGCGGTCCCCCCAGGGGCCAAAACATGGGGGCCGGGGCAAGAAGAGGGGGGGGGTGCCGGGGAGCAGCAGTGGAAGGCCCCGCCGGGCGTGGCTGTTGAGAGGACAGCAGGGGGAAGACGACTGGTGAAGCGTCATTTGGTCAACAGATTCAAGACCCCTGTCGCTGTGTGTTGGGAAGCCGAACATGGCCTGGGAACCAAGCCGGGCCTGACCTCGGCGTCATCCCCGTGTACCGCGCTTTTATGGTGCGGCCGTGGCAAATTTTGAAAGGGAAAACGCACACAAGACCTGATGAGACAAACCATCAGGGTGGAACTTTAACCCACTGGGAAAGGTAGTGGGGAGTAAAAAGGGAAGCAAAAAAATGTGGTCGTCTGCGTTGTAGACTCAGAGAAGAATGAGCGGGCGTGGGGGGGGCTTCTGTTGGGGCAGGGTGAGGTGCGCTGTTTCCCCAGTGCGAGGAAGAGCAGCGAGATCCCGAGCGTACTCCACCAGGGTGGACAAATGTCGCTGAAGCCACGAGGATGGCGAGAGGAGCTAACACTATGGGTCTGGGAGATGAAAAGATTGATAGCGAAGACCCGAAAGACAAAAAAAGCTGGAGACACGCTGGGAAAATTTGAGGTGGAGGGCAGAGTCTGGGTGGCTGCTGCGGCAGGTGGTGGAGCAGCCGATGCCTGTCCAGCGGGACTTCCCGCACCGCTCAGGAGTTCCTGGGGCTTTGTGCTGGGAGGCGCAGCACGGACACGGGAGCCGCAGGGCCTGACTTGCAGCACCCCCGGTTTTACCCCAGCCCCGGCCCAAGCTGCATCTGGGAGGTATTTATTTGGCAGGGGTAATCAACGTTGCGGAGTACGAGGCCGAAAAGAAAAAAAAAAATGTTAACCAGGGGTGTGAAGATATGGGGTGGCCCCATTTTGCCCGAACCCCTCGAAGGCCCCCGCCTCGTGGGCGGAGCAGTAAAGCGGCGGGGAAAAAAACGAGGGTTTGGAGTTTTCACTTGTTTATCAGCTTCAAGCTTACTGCGCTGATGTGCGGGGGGAAACCCGGGAGGCCGGTAAACCACCTGGGCCTACCTGCGGGGCCACCCCGGTTCCGCAGCGTAATGGTGCGGTGTGGGGAGGGTTACGAAAAGCACAACAAAAGACGTCGGAGATCTAGAAAGAAAGAAAAGGGAGCAGTGGAAGGGGCCCCGCCCGGGTGGCTTTTAAGAGGGGACACGGCGGGAAGACGAGATGCTGAAGAGTCACTTTGTGCCACTTCAGACTTCCTGTCGTGATGGCTGGGAGGCCGAAAAAGGCTGGGAAGCCCGCCGGGCCGGCACGGGCGCCACCCCCTTTTTTGCGGTGATGGTCGGCCGTGGCAGGACTATGAGGAAGAACAAAGACAATTCTGAGTGTGAACCACCATTATGGTGGGCTAACGTCACAGGAAGGGTTGTCATCGGAGCTATAAAAGGAAGACAATGAAATTGCTCGCGTTGAAGACCCGAAAAAGGAGGAGCTGGTGTCGGGGGTTCGTGCTTGGCAGGGTGATGGGGCAACTGTTTCCCCGTGCGAGGAAAAGCAAGGGGGTCGCGGCGATGACTCCACCCTGGATTCACGCGGGGGCATCTCTGTGGGAAGGGTTTAGTCCCGGAGTGGCTGCTGCGGCAGGGGAAAGGGGCGGCGATTCACTGTCCGTGGCACTCCCCCCCCAGCTGCAGGGGTTCCCCGGAGGTTGTGCTGGGGGGCGCAGCACGGAAAGGGACCGCCCCAGGGCCTGACCTGCAGCACCCCCGGGGTACCGCAGCTGAGGCCCAAAACTGCATCTGGGGGGCTTAGTTCGCAGCAGGTATGCAACTGTGGGAGGGGCTGAGGCCCGGGGAAAAAAAGGGAATGTGAGAGAAGGAAGATACGGGGTTCCCAGTTAAACCCGAGCCCTCGAAGGCCCCCGCCTGGGGTGGCTGTGGAGCACTAAAGCGGCGGGGAAAACGAGTTGTTAGAGCTCACTCGTTGACCAGCTTTAGGACTTTCCCTTTTGCTCAGTGCTGGGGGGCCGAGCATGCCCGGGAAGCCCGCCGGGCAGGCCTGGCGCCATCCCGTTACCCCACGTTATGGTCGGCCCGTGCAGGATTTGAGGAGGAATACCAGAAACGGCAGGAGATGAACACGCAAGAGAGCAGCAGTGTAAGCCCTGGCCTGAATGGCTGCTGCAGCAGGTGGGCGGGGGCCCGTGAACTGGGCAGCGGCATTCCCGGGGCCCACTCAGGAATTCCCGGAGTGGGGGCTGGGAGGGCCCGCACGGACACGGCACCGTCCCGGGGCCCTGACCCGCGGTGCCCCCTGTGCCGCAGTGTGGTGGTCAGGCGAGGCGGGGCGGCCCACAAGTTAGCGGCCCGAAGACCATTGAGTTGTGTAATAAAAAAAAGAAACTGAAATAAAATGAAAAAATTATAAAAAAACAATATAGAGCAACATTAAAAAAAAATGGAACGTTTATTTGTTTTTTTAAAGTGAAGAAGAAAAAAACTTTTGTTTTGTAATGGCTGCCTGCACACACAATTGATTTTATGATGATTTTTTTTTGAAAAGATAAAAAAAGTTGAGCACGAAAAAAATGTTCCAGCGCCAAATTTGTTCCCTTTTTTATCTTAAAAACTTATTTTATCCTTTAATGTTTTTTCTCATTTCATGCTTTTATATCCTTTTGTGTGTACGCTTTTCACCACGGCGAGGGCCAACCATCACACCCCCAGTGAACCCCCAGGCCTACCCTCAAACTTTAAAAATCACTGCCTACAGGCCCAAAACTAAAAAAAAAAAAAAAAAAAAAAAAAAAGTATTTTTGACCCCCCCTTGTTCCCCCATATTATTTTCATGAAAAGATCTACTTCCCAATCATTTCTTCATCCCCTTCCCTCTTCTCTTCCAAAACTTTTCCCTTTGTCTTTTTCCTTAGACTTTTTTTTTAATTCAAGTCCTTTTATTTTTCAAATTTTTTAAAAAATTTAAATCTTTCTTTACTTTTTTTACGGTATCTCGATTTTTTTTTTTCAGGGTTTTAACTATATGCGGCCATACAATATATATCTTAAAAAGAAAAAAATAATATTAAACTTTTGATAATATGTAGTACGATTTCATTTTTTTACCCCCTATGGATGGTGTTCCAAGCTCCCCGCTCCCCCCCAACTCTGACAATCATAACAAAAATAGTCCCATCCCTTTCTTCATATTTCACTGATTTCCCCCAATTCCCTTTCCTTTATACAATCTTTCGCTCCTTTACCCTTTGTTCGGAACCAAGATGGGTTTTTTCCGACTACCATACGCCACAAAAAAATTTGCTTCTGCGGGTACCGAGTACGTGGGGATCTCGGGGAACGAAGGCGTTTTATTCTTTTGGGGCGCTCGGCCGTATGTCCCCCAAAGCCTCCGTTTCTCAAAATTGCCACCTCCGAACACCCTTTCCTTTTAAACTTTCATTCGACCGCTGGCAAACCTCCCGGCCACTTTTCTCTGCCAATAAACTTGGCCCGTCAAACCCTCTATCTCTCCAGGCATACCTTTTCCACCCCAAACTTGGGGACTGCTCTCGCACGCCTACCATAGGGCCATACCCAACCCCCACCTCCATCTCTGTCACGCTCCTCCCCCAAACCCTTTTCACACCCTGAAGTTTTTCTCACTGTCCCAAAAGTCCTAAAATCCTGCCCCCCCTCTTACTCCCCGCCCGTTCCACCCCTTCCCCTTTCCCCCATTTGCCTCCCATTCCCGACCTCCTGTCTTCGGACATTCTCCCCGGGTCCCCCCTCCTTCCCCTGGAAAATTTTTTAAACCCCCCTTCTCCAAAAATCCCATCTACACTGTCTAACCATCCTGCTGTAACATTCCCCTTTTTTTTCCCCCCTTCCCCCTCGTTTCACTATTATTCTTTAACCCCCCCCCTTTTTATTTTTGCTTTTTGCTAAGTGCCCTATGACCTCTGAGTCTGGCCATTTACCTTTTTTTAGGCAATAAAACAATCAACACACACTTTATAACCTTTATAACAACAAAACAGTGAAAAATTAGGAAGTAATCTCGCGGGGACACCACCAACCTCACCCCTGCACCGACCAAAAACCCGCTTCCAGGAGAAAACCCAAGAAAAATCAAAAACAACAATGATGATCATTGATAAATTAAAACTGATAATGAAAAATGTCAATACAAAAGACATAATGATGATAATTATAGTAATGGTGAATTTACAGGATGCTTTTTAAAGGTGATAATGATAATATAAATTGATAAAATTTTTAATAATGCTGTGTTAATAGTACTGAAGTATCAAAAATGGTAATGATAATTTTGATAAGAAATAGAATGAAAGAAGAAAGCAATAAGGACGTTCAAAAGAACACAAAACCCCCCACACCACACACACACAAAAAACCACACACACACACACACACACACACACACACACACACACACACACATAGTTGTCTCTCTCACACTCTCCTCTCTCTCTGAAAATAGAGGTTTGTACTTCTAGCAGTAGATTCTTACTTATAAAAAAAAAATTTATTTATATTTTTTTAAACAGAAAATATACAAAAATTTTTTCTCAAAAAAGATGTATGAATTTTCTCACTCATATACTTTGTATATCTATTTTCTAAATGATCATATGCTTAAAAAATATTAATACATTCTCTCTCCTCTCCCCCCCCCTTCTCTCCTCTCTCTCTCTCTCTCCTTCTTCTTCTCTCTCTCTCGCTCTCTCTCTCTCTTCTCTCTCTCCTCCTCCCCCTCCTCTTCTCTCTCTTCCCTCCCTTTTTTCTTCCCTCTCTCTCCTCTCTCTCCTTTTCTTAATATATATATATTTTATAATATATATATTATTTTATATAATATATATATATATATTATTTATAATTTAAGTCCAAAGCGTAATGTAAGTTAGGGCGAACGTTTTTGCAGACACGCAGATCGCAAAGTGTTTTAAATTTAAAAATGACTGTTCTTATAGTAAAAATACACATATCATTTATTGAGATGCACTTATATAATAAATATACATTATGATAATGTCCATTCCATGGACTTCCATTGGCCCGTTTCCCCCAATGTTGGTGGGCAAATCTTGGCCGTTTTGATTTGGTATTCGCTGATAAACAAATGGGTCGGCTCCTTTTTCCAGAGATATAAAATATTATCGCACATCAAAAATGACAATTCTTATTAAAAGAATTTCAGAAAGTTGCAATAAAGTTTTCAAAATTTTGGGCTGCAAAATAAACCAAAAATTTTGGCTTTATTTTGGTTTTAAAAACCCCTTTTACAAGAAAAATATTGACCCTAACGAAATCGACATGAATAAATTATGTCCAGTTAACGAGATCTACCCTAGGGATCTATCCGTTCTTTCTTAGCAAAACCCAAATGTTTAGATAAATTAGTTTGTTTTTCCTTACAAAAAATTTTTTTATTGGGTTTTTTATTTATGAAAATTTTAAATTACTTTTACCAAGGGGGCCACAGTCGCACTAATCGTTTTATTTTCCCATCAGTTTTCGCCTAGCCTACGGTTTTTTGAGATATAAGAAAAAAGGTTTTTTTACGACATTTTTCCCAAAGGGTTTTTTTTCATTTCCTTCAAAATTTGGCCAAAAATTTTTTGACCCCAGATTTTGATGACACTGGTTCCATTAGCTTTCGTACGGGCTGATCACGAATCGAACTTTGTTTTTCATATATTGTTTTTTAAAATTTTTTTTGAGCCGTTTTCAGTTATTTACCCCCCGTAAACTATTTTTTTACGCCTTTTGCGCCGTTTGCTGTATTATTTAAAAATATATTAAAATACACAACAATAACCATTAAAAACCCCGGGCGATATTTTACGTGGGACAAGATAAAAAAAAATTTCTTCCACCATACTGTGGTTGCTGCGCGCGCGTTTCTTTGGGTTCCAAAAATCCCCTTCTTTTTCCCCCGAATCCCCAGGGGACTCGGTACCCAGAGAAAAAATTGTTTTGGGGCGTATGGATGTCAAATAACCATCTTTTTCCCCCCGAACAAGAGGTGAAGTGGCGAAGAGTTGTATAAGAAAAAGGGGAAATTGGGGGGAATCAGGGAAGATAGTGAAGGAACAGATGGGACTATTGTTTTTTTGATTGTCAGAGTTAGGGGGGGGGAGCGAGGGAGTTTGGGAACACCATCCATAGGGGGTAAAAATTTGAAATGCTATACATATTACAAAAAATTTTTTATTTAATTTTAACTTATTAATGATATATATTGTATGGCCGCAAAAGTTTAAAACCCGAAATAAGAAAAATCGAGGGTACCGTAAAAAAAAAAAGTAAGAATTTACAATATTTTTAAAATACGATAATGAGGGCTTGAATTAGAAAAAAAAATACCCGAAATGAGAAAGATGGGAAGGTTTTTGGAAGAGAAAAGGGAAAAGGGGGGTGAAGTAATGATTAGGGAAGTAGATTTTATTTCATATAAATAAAAGAGGGAACAAGGGGGTCAAAAATACTTTTTTTTTTTTTTTTTTTTTTTTACATCTTTGGGCCCGAGGCAGTGGATTTTTTAAAGTGTTGATGGTAGGCTCTGGCGGTTTACTTGAGGGCGTGAGGTTGGCCCCGCCCGTGGTAAAGCGTACACCCCAAGGATATAAAAAGCATGCAAAGATAAACATTAAAGCAGTGGGTTTCCAAACCCGGGGGCCATGGCCCCCAGGGGCCATGGCAATAATTTAAGGGGGCCTGGGGGGGGTGTTCAAATTAAATTTTAAAAAATTTTAGGAAATTTTGAAATTTAAAAAAAAACTTGCTCATGGTCCTGGCAAAGAAAAATTTTCTTGTTTTTTAAAAATTAATTGATTTTAAACATTAAGTTACAATAAAATTTTGTTTCATAATATTGTTGAATGTGTGTGACGGTGTTTATGTAAGGGGGGGGGGAAATTTTAATTGTTGTGCAGTGTAGGGGGATAGAAAAAGCGGGGGAAAACGAACCGTATGAACGGGTGAGAGACCGGGGGGGGTGGGGGGAGTACCGGGGGACAGAGGAGAAGGCGATCGAATGATCTCGTGTGGCCTGGGGTATCATCACGTAAACATGTAGGGATAATTGATTCTAAAAAACCAATTTTAAACTGTGTTTTTTTCCCTTTTTTTTTTTTTTTTTTTTTGTTTTTTTTTTTTTTTTTCCCCCCCCA
>JACEEZ010008882.1:0-5000 GCA_016584305.1 Chionoecetes opilio | reverse complement strand
AATTTTACTTCTAAGTTTTTAAAATTTTATCAAATTAAAAATTTAGTCAGCTAAAGAATGCTTACGGACTTGAGGATTTCATAACTTTATTTACTTTTAATCTCGCCCTTTAAACAGTTGCGAGTCACTTTTATCAGTACGGATACACCTGCCATTTTAAGCTTATCCACTTGATAACGACTGAAAATATATTGAACCATGCATAAATAGCGTTAATAAAGATAAAATAACGTCGAATTTTCCCCATTAAGTTTTTATATATTATAATTCTTTTAAAAAACAGTAAAATTAGCGCCTAAATAACCTTGCATCGGGAAAATTGATTGATTTATTTTTTCTTAAAGCTAAATTTAAGATTTTTATTTTATTTATCAGGATAACAATAGTAAACATTAGACTATAATTCGTTCTATATGATAAACCCATGTAAATTGCGTGAAGGTAAATGGGAACAGTGGGTGAATTTACTAAATGATATTTCTTAGGTAATATTCTTTCGTTTTTATGTTTCTTCTTTGATAATATTATAGAAAAAACATTTACAAAGATTACAGTATATCATATATACTGATAAACCAGTCTATATGATGCGTATTTTATATATAATATATTATATATATATATATATATAATATATATATATATAAAATATATATATATATATATATATATATATATATATATTATTTATAAATCCGAGCGGCCCTCCGACTTCAGGCAAGTTCGGGCCCATGTGCAACAGGTCGATATTCCTGCGCAAGTCCAGGTATGCAGTGGTCTATGGGTGTATTATTACCAGGGTTTTTTTCTACCAACTTTCATAACCCCGGGCATTTATCAATATTAAATTCCATCTGCATATGACTGCCCACTCGTTAGTTTATCTAAGTCTCCCTGCAATATGTTTACATCAGATTTTTGATCCAGTAATTCTACCTACTTATATCATTAGCAAATTTGCTGATATCACTGGCTAAATCCCACTATCCAAGTCGTTGATGAAATAAAATATAGTAATGGACCCAAAACAGACCCTTGTGGAACTCCACTTGTCACCAGTCCCATTCAGATTTAGAACCTTTAATTGTAACCATGTGTTGCCTTTTACTTAGCCAAGCTCTGATCCAATGAAGAAACCTTCCCATCTATTCCATGAGACCAAACCCTTATTTAAGAGTCGTTTGTGTGGTACTTGTCAAATGCCTTACTAAAGTCCAGATATTATATCAAAATCCTTATCATAATCTGCCAGTCTCATAACTTTCCTATAAAAACTCAATAAATGGTGAGACATGACCTACCTGGTGAATCATGTTGTGAATCATTGATCAAATATTTTTATCTATGCTCTCAAATGTTTTTGCAATAATAGATTCCATTAATTTACCCACCACTGACGTTAGACTTACGGGTCGATAATTTGACTTTATCCGCTGTCTCTCTTCTTAAATATGGGAACAACATTTCCTTTCCTCCACAATAATGGAACATCGCCTATCTCAACCGATTTCCTAAAAATGTGCACTAACGACTCGCTAACAACCTCCTTGCATTCCTTTAATACCCTGGGATACACTTCATCTGGTCCTGGCGATTTAAACATTTTCATTTTATCTATACCCTCTTCCACCATTTCCCTAGTTATCACAATGTCTTTGAGTTTCTCCTCATCGCTTCCTTTGAACATCTGTTCACTATCAGGCATCATCAGTGTATCCTCCTCCGTAAAAACACTTAAGAATTAATCATTTAGACTCTTACACAATACCCCACCGTATTTAAGACCTCACCCGTCCTGACCTTAACGGCCCAACTAATTCCCTTGTCTTTGTTTTATATACCTGATAGAACCCTTTTGTGTCCCTTTTCGCCTGTCCTGCTACTTTAATCTCATAATTTGAGATTAAAGGTAAAACTTTTGCTGTTGCCCTTGACATATCAAAAGCTTTTGATAGAGTCTGGCACAAATCTTTAATTTTCAAACTACCCTCATTCGGTTTCTATCCTTCTCTCTGTACCTTCATCTTCAGTTTCTTTTAAACAGTTTTTATGCAGCTACTGTAGACGGACATTGTTCTTCTCCTAAATCTATCAATAGTGGTTTCCCCCGGGTTCTGTCCTATCACCCACTCTCTTTTATTATTCATTAATGATCTTCTAGTCTAACCTAAAGCCCTATCCACTCCTATGCTGATGATTCTACCCTGCATTTTTCAATTTCGTTTATTAGACGTCCAACTCAACAGGAACTAAGTTATTTACGAACAGATGCCACCAAGCGCCTAACTTCTGATCTATTTCTGATTGGGGCAAAGCAAACCTTGCTTTGTTCAATGCCTCAAAAACCCAATTTCTTCACCTATCTACTCGACAAACCTTCCAGATAACATCCCCTCCTCTTCAATGACACTCCAACTGTCTCCTTCTTCTACATGAACATTCTAGGACTAACCTTTACTAAAAATCTGAACTGGAAATCTCACATCTCATCTCTTGCTAAAACAGTTCTAAGAAATTTGGTGTCCTGTTGCGTCTGCGTCCTTTTTTTTCTCCCCCCAAATTGCTTGCTCTCTACAGGGGCCTTTAACGCCCATGTATGGAGTATGCTCCCATGTTTGGGGAGGATCCACTCATACAGCACTCTTAAACGGGTTGAGTCAAAGCTTTCGTCTCATCAACTCCTCCCCCTCTGACTGATGTCTTCAATCTTTAAATCACCGCCGCAATGTTGCGTTCCTTGCTCTCTTCTACCGTTATTTTCATGCTCACTGCTCTTCAGAACTTTCTAATGCATGCCTCCCCCCCTCCCGCGGCTCGCTGCACAAGACTTTCTACTCAATTTTCATCTCTACTTGTCCATCTTCCTAATGCAAGAGTTAACCAGTATCTTTACTCTTTCATCCCTTTCACTGGTAAACTCTGGAACTCTCTTCCTGTTTCAATTTTTCCACTTTTCTATGACTTACATCTTTTCATAAGAAGAGTAAAACCAGACACTCCCGAAAAACTGGCTACCCCTCTTTTTTATTTTATTTTCTTACTATCTTCTTTATAGGGACTGGCAACTAAGCGGGCTTTGTGTTACCCATTTTTGTTGTGCCCTTGGCCAGTTCCTTGTGATAAAAAAAAATGTAAAAAAATATAAAAAAAAAAAAAAAAAATTGTTCCTAGCAACTCAAGTTAATTTCTTCACTGTCCTTGCTATCACGTTATACTGTTCTTTGTTTACCAATCCTGCCTTGAACCTTAAATAAATGTTTCATTTTACTCCAATGTTGTGTTTTAAATTAGTGGTCATCCATTTTGGATCACTCTTTCTGGACCTTATTTCCCTATAAGTAATATTTCTTTTCTCTCCGTTAATTATATTCCTTACAAATAAGGTATAATCCTCCTCAGTCCCGACCTTACTTCCATGTCTAACCGCTCTAATTACCTCTTCAGCCCCGAACTCACTTCCATGTCTAACTGCTCTAATTACCTCCTCAGCCCCGACCTCACTTCCATATCTGACCGCGCCAATTACCTCCAGGTGCCTTCCTAATCCTTCATAATTGGCCTTTCCAGCTGTCATCGCCCTGTCCTTATCATGGGAAAATTTCTTCCCCTCCATCCCACACCTCTTATTAATAACCTCCAGGTGTCTTCAAACCTGCATAATTGGCCTTTCTGAAATTAGGTATTCGATGCTTATTGCCACTTAATTTTCCAGCTTCCCATTTTAAGCTAAATCTGATCTCATAATGGTCGCTATTATCTAACTTTCCACCGACCTCCACATTTGTAACTAAATCGACTCTATTTGTCAGCAATAGATCTAGAATATTATCTCCTCTAGTAGGCTCCTTGATTGCTTGACTTAGGAAGTTATCCTTGATTATATTTAACAATTCATCTGCGTCGCTGTCACCTATGTTAAATCCCACCCTTTATCCAAAGATTAAATCTCCACCAAGCAGTCGATTATTCTGCAGGCCCTTTTTTATTTCTTCCCATATAGGAGCTGATCCTCTTTACAATAGTTTTGGGGGCCTATACACTACACCCAAAACCATTTTCTCAGTTCCCTCCGTAAACCCCTACCATAAGAAATCTATGCTGTCATCTGTTTTTATAACATTATTAACAACACTGCAATGCATCTCTTGCATAAAGTGCAACTCCTCCACCTCGTCGCCTACTCTTCCTTGTGAATAATTATACCCGCTATCTCGACTTCCGGATAAATACCTTTCCTGACATATCCAACCATGTTTCTGTTAATGCTATTAATCAAAATCCTCTAAAACTATTTTTTCCCCGCAGGAAATTTTATCTTTTTTTAAATACTCCTACACTTTTATAGTAAACCTTCAAACGCTCCTCTTCTTTTTTGTCAATTTTCCCCCTTTTCTTTAACTAAACCCTCCTCTCTCTCTTTTTAACGAATCACTTTATTCCTGCCTTCTGAAACTCTTCCCAGTGTCGCAAGTTTCCCTTTCCCGACCCGTGTCTAACCCCCGGTTTCTCTGTCTATAAGAAACCTGCAGGGCATCTACCTCCCTTTCAAGGGATTCAGACAAGATCTGAACTCCTTTCCTCGAAAAGGCCCCCCATCCCTGCGGTAGAGGTGGTTTGCTCGAAAAAGAAAGGGGCCCAGCTGTCACAAAGGCCCAAACCCTTGGCTTTGCAATGAATGCCAGCCGGGAATTCAATGCAATAGCCATGAAGTAACCACAAGTCGTCAACAAGCGTTTAGAAGGACACCCACCCACAGGGAACCCACCCTGTCCTAACTTTACCTACAGCTTCCTTGAACCGCCGTAGCCCAAATTTCCCCACTTCTTACACACTCAACATCATTTCCCCCAGCGCTCAGGCAGCGATGGGGTTTTTCCCTTGGTTTCCGCCATGCACCAACTATCTTGGGCACTAAAAAAACCTATCCCCTTCCCTGGTAACTCACCGACTTCATGCGCATCCCCTTCCTGTCACAGACCTCTTTGTCAAGTCCTAACCTG
>JACEEZ010008880.1:149558-171139 GCA_016584305.1 Chionoecetes opilio | reverse complement strand
TCCTCTTATGTCTCAGATGAAAAAAACGCGGTAACAAAGGTGGCTGTCCCTAGAAACTTTCTCAAAAACTGAGTGGAAATACCACACCTTGTACCAGTTTTAAGAATGCCACGAAATGCTAGATATACTACAAAACAACGTTTACGTTATTTAAAAACAAACACAAATAAATTACAAATTAGGACATAGACCGTGCAAGTTATAGAAATTGTTTTTACTCACTATCAATGCGTTTCACTGTGTTTTCACTGTGGAGTGTGTGTGTGTGTTAGTTGTAGTAATATATAAAGCTCGCTGTATTAAATGAAATGCAAGGTGTGTTACGACGGGAAAATCTCTAAAGAACACTTAGCGTGATTTTGAACGACGTATGGGGCAGGTGTGGCCGAGAGACCACGATTTTCCACTTCCTTCCGTGTTGACAGCGAGAAGATGAAATGATGGAAAGGAGGAAGGAGAGGAGGAGGAGGGAGGAGGGAGGAGGAGAGAGGAGGAGGAGGAGGAGGAGGAGGAGGAGGAGGAGGTGGTGGTGGTAAGATGTAAAAGTAAAGGTTAATATGAGAAATAGGTAACGAGGTAGAAAAAAAGACAAATAGTAATGGAAGATATATGAGAGAGACAGGTAGAGAGAGAAAGAGATAGAGAAAGAGAGAGAAAGAGAGAGAAAAAACGACAAACACCATCACCATCACAACAATAACAACAATATAACAAACTTCACACCTTTTTAAGCCCAAACACTATTATGTCCGTCGAGGGAAAAATAAGATACCACTGTGTTGTGAATCACGGCCGCGCGCCCGCACACAGGTGAAAACAAACAGGAAAAAGAAGCAACACCTGATCTAGACCTAATTGAGTCACTTCCGGCCACCTGAAAGCATGAACAAATTCTCTCTCTCTCTCTCTCTCTCTCTCTCTCTCCTCTCTCTCTCTCTCTCTCTCTCTCTCTCTCTCTCTCTTCTCTCTCTCTCTCTCTCTCACTCTCTCTCTCCTCTCTCTCTCCTCGTCTCTTCCATCTCTCTCTCTCTCTCCTCTCTCTCTCTCTTCTCTCTTCTCTCTCATATTATTATATATATATATATATATATATATATATATATCTTTCTCTCTCTCTCTTTCTCTGGTTAAATATACAAATACGTGGAAGTTAATGTATCTGAATTATGAGAGAGAGACAGCGAGAGAAACAAAAATATGAATCGTAGAACGATTTCGCCAACATGTGTGTGTGTGTGTGTGTGTGTGTGTGTGTGTGTGTGTGTGTGTGTGTGTGTGTGTGTGTGTGTGTGTGTGTGTGTGTGTGTGTGTGTGTGTGTGTGTGTGTGTGTGTGTGTGTGTGTGTGTGTGTGTGTGTGTGTGTGTGTGTGTGTTGTCGTGTGTGTGTGTGTGTGTTGTGTGTGTGTGTGTGTGTGTGTGTGTGTGTGTGTGTGTGTGTGTGTGTGTGTGTGTGTGTGTGTGTGTGTGTGTGTGTGTGTGTGTGTGTGTGTGTGTGTGGTGTGTGTGTGTGTGTGTGTGTGTGTGTGTGTGTGTGTGTGTGTGTGTGTGTGTGTGTGTGTGTGTTGTGTGTGTGTGTGTGTGTGTGTGTGTGTGTGTGGGGTGTGTGTGTGGTGTGTGTGTGGTGGTGTGTGTTGTGTGTGTGTGTGTGTTTTGCTTGTAAACATTGGCTGACGAAATACAAGTACGTACGGTTACAAAAACTTAAAAGGAAACAAAATCAGCTCCGGACCCATACACACACACAAACACACACGCACACACACACTCACACTAATATTTCTGATTCTGGGTATAATTTCGTTGATAACAATGCTACAATCGTACTGCATGAATAAGAAATTGGCATTTATACATTACTATTAGCATCACCATTATTATTATTATTATCATTATTAGTAGCAGTAGTCGTGGCTGCAGTAGTTGTAGTAGTAACATACGTGGTTGTTATAGAAGCAGTGCTAAAAATAATCTGAATCATTACTATTACTATTATACTATCATTATCATCACCATTATCATTACTATCATAGCAAGCAATACTACCACCACCACTATCACCATCATCATCATCATCATCATCAAGAAAGTCCAAAAACGGATGATATTCTACAATTCACAACACACTCAAATTCTCGAAGCCCCCCTAAACTTCCTTGCCATCCCCCTAAGCCCCCTGCCTCGCTCTCTCTAGACCCCTCTTGCCCCGTCCTGTCCCCTGCCCCTCCGTGCCTTGTTACCTGTCCTCGTACACGCAAGGTGGAGCTATCTACCTTGTCTACCTTGATGAGCTCCACCGCCTACCTGCTCCACCTGAATTATTGTGGGAAGCTAATTCAATGGACGCTGGAAAAAAGGGGAGGAGGAGGAGGAGAATGACAAAAAATGAAGCAAGATGGAAAAAAGAAGAAGAAGAGGAGGAGGAGGAAAAAAACCCACTATGAAGCAAAGTGGAAAGAAGAAGAGGAGGAAGAAGAGGAGGAAAAAAATATGAGGAGGAGGAGAAGGAGGGAACAACAAACAAAATGAAGCAAGGTGGAAAGAAGAAGAGGAGGAAAAAGTGGAGAAAAGAAGAAAAGGAGGATGAAGAGGAGGAGGAGGAGGAAAAAACAAACAAAATAAAGCATGGTGGAAATAAGAACAAGAAGAGGAGGAAGAGGAAAAAACAAACAAAATGAAGCAAAGTGGAAAGAAAAAGAGGAGGCGAAAAGAAATGAAGCAAAGAAAAAGAGGACATGAATGAGAGCTAATCAAGGTAGTGGTGGTGGGTTTTTTAGTCAGCGGGAATCGAACGTTGGAAACCCCTATGATTAGTTACTAGTGTTTTTTTTGTATAAATTAATTTTTTTCGGTTTTTGTTTTGTCGTTTAGATGGTTTTTTTATGTATTTTTTTTTTTTTCTCTCTCTCTCTCTCTCTCCTCTCTCTCTTCTCCCTTTCTCTCTCTCTCTTCTCTCTCTCTCTCTTTTCCTCTTTCTCTCTCTCTCTCTCTCTTCGTTTGGTTGATTCTCCTTTATTCCTTTTTCCTGTCTCTCTCTCACGCCAACACACATACACACACAATCAGGCCAATTAAGCTATATTTGGAAGGACATGGAGCAAGTGTGGCCTCTGAAATAATAATAAAAAAAACTTTAAAAACTAAATAAAGCTCCCCGCCCTACAAGGGGAAAAACTTTCTTGCTTTTTTGGGGGTTTGATTGTCGTGCCCAGAATGTTTTGTTTCCCCTTCAGAAAAACAAAACATACATCACACACACGCACACACACCGCACACACACACACGCGCACACACCGCACACCACACGCACACGCACACGCACACGCACACGCAAAACACACACAAACACACCAACGCACACACACAAACAAAAACACCAAATTTTTTCATCGCAGCCTATAAAAAAGTATAAGTTAACAAAAACGATAATAAAAAATAATAATAAAAATAAAAGAGTTAGGAATAAAAGGTAAAAACGAGAACGTGAAACAAGACATGAAAATGTGTGATGTTCATGATAAGAAATAGAAATGACCTTCAAAGGGGCTGAGAAGAGAAGAAGAGAAAGAGGGAGAGAGAAAAGAGAGGAGAGAGAAAAAGGAGAAAAGAGAGAGGAAAGGGGGAGGAGAGAGAGAGAGAGAGAAGGGGAGGGAGGGGAGAGAGAGAGAGAGGAGGAAGAGAGAGAGAGAGGGAAAAAAAAAGACCGAAGAAAAATGTAAATGAGTATAATCATGCAACCGTTTTAACCCCGGGGACTGCAGGGGTGTACATTTTTAGGGCCTCCCTGTGCATTTGTGAGTAAAACATGACCCTTCAGAAGGGATGGAAATCACATCAACGCCAAGGTAGTAAAAATCCGTATCCGGTAATATATCTATTTTTAACCTAAACGTATGGGGTTGTGGTGTGGTTGTGGTCAGGAGGTAAAATTTTTGGCGCGAATGGCACCAAACCGCTTGCGAGTGACTGTACTGAGGTGTCCGGGATGCCACTCCTTGGGATTTTTGAGGGGATTATTCAAGTATTCCTCCAGTAGTTTATCTCAAGGTAAGCATGAGTACCGTATTTAGGATTCAGTTTCAATGTTGTTTCAAATACCTTTTTATATATTTCTCTATCTTGGTATTTCTTGGGGGGCAGTTTTGGGTTTCTGAAAATTTCAAGTGGCATCCCTGGGCATGGTGGTGGAGTAAGTGGTGGAGGGAGTATGGGGCAATTGATAATACAAAGCGCTCTATATTTCCCCTATAAAGCACTCTGATGGCTCTTTATGTGTATAAACTTGTAACAGAAGGCCCTTGTGAGGAATATACACCACAAAATAAGGCGTGCGTAGAAAGTAAATAACAAAGTAGATGAAAAATAAAAGCGAACGGGAGAAGGCGGGAGGGTGATAAGGAAGGTTGGTGTCAGATTACCTCTCGGCCTCGAGGCTATGTATGCCTCATACGCAGTTGGTGCTGTTGTTGAACACAGATGCACTGAAATTATGCTTGCTAGGCATATTGTATGAAATTTTGGGGGGAATAACCATGATATGTCAGTATAAGTAGGTATACCATTGTGTTGGATATATTCATGCAACTATCATTATTTCCGCGCTAGCAACTCATTATATAAAAAAAACATCTAAACTGAATTATAAATACGGTACATATGCCTACCTTGAGATAAACTACTGGAGAAATACTTGAATACTCCCCCAAAGAACCCAAAGATAGACAACAAATATACCAAGGCCAAGGCCAAAATCCCAAGATCTTGGGAAAAAACCCAAGGAGTGATATCCCTACGTACAGCGTGGTTAGGCAGATGGTGGTGTGTGTTATCGAGAGCTGACATCTCAGCCTACATGTGACACAGTTTGTGGACTTCTACGAATGTTGCCGCGCTTTTTGTATGCGATTGAAAATCGCGCTTCCGGAGGGCATGCCGCAGTCGCTCAGGAAAGCCTTCCAGAAGGCGTACCGCAGCCCACGGGTTAAGGGGTCAGGGATAATGAGGGGAGTGGCGCCCCCTCACGCCGGAGAGGGTGGGCACGGGAGGAGCTAGTGAGTGAGTGAGATTTTATGATATACCAAAAAAAAAAAAAAGAGAGAGAGAGAGAGAGAGAGAGAGAGAGAGGAGAGAGAGAGAGAGAGGAGAGAGAGAGGAGAGAGAGAGAGAGAGAGAGAGAGAGACGGAGAGCAGAAGAGAGAGAGATGAGAGAGAGAGAGAAGAGAGAGAGAGAGAGAGAGAGAGAGAAGAGAGAGAGAGAGAGAGAGAGAGAGAGAGAGAGTGAGTTTCAGGGATAAAATGACAGTCAGCTAAAATGAACACTCTGGGACTGAGAGTTCTGTGAAGTGTGGGGGAGGTGTATCCAGCCTCTTTCATGTGAATACAGGAGTGAGGCAAGGGTCCGTCCTTGCCCCATCACTTTTCAACATTTGTATGGACTGGGTATTGGACAAAATTGTATATCAAAGTGATTGTGGAGCATCCCTCGGCAATACCAAGATCACTGATCTTGTTTTTGCCGATGAGGCAGTAATCTTTGATGAGTCGCTGAAAGTCCTGGTGATGGCTCTCGAGGCGCTACACGAGAAGGCAAAGACTTTGGGACTTGAAGTATCCTGGCTCAAGACCAAGGTCCAGGTGTTTGGAGGCTTACTAGATGAAACAGTACAGTATATTCATGCGTGCGGCGAGGACATTGAGATCTTGGAAAGTTTTACATACGCTGGTAGAGCAGACCATAATGATGGCGGGTCGCGTCAAGAAGTCTTACGGCGGATTGGCATAGTCCACGGTGTTATGGACTCGCTCAGCACGAGTATTTGGCGTTGTCGGTACCTATGCAGGAGGACAAAGATCCGGATCTTCAAGTCGCTTGTGATCCCTGTCTTACTCTATGTTTGTGAGACATGGACATTAAAAAATAGCGACTTGAAAAGGCGAATTGATGCCTTTGATAATAAGTGTCTTCACATAATCATGAGGTATCGCTGGGATGATTACGTGTCACGTCAAATCAGCGAGTGCACCGTGAGACTGAATCGAGGCCTATTACCTACATAGTCCGTCAGCGGCAGCTTCGGCTATATGGGCATGTGGCACGTTACCCTGAAATCGATCCTTCCCATTGGGTTGTATCTGTAAAGGCCTATCCAGACGAGCGAGCCTGATCAGCGGGCATGCCCGTCATCGGGCACATTTGACGGGAAACCATCGAAATGCCGATCCCCCGTTAAGCGAAATCACCGTGTGGTGCCCGGTGGCTTGAGGAGCTACGACTCTGCCAGGTGTATGTTAACATTGGGGATACATAGAAGGCTTGCCTCCCACTTAATGTTAACATTGGGGATACATAGAAGGCTTGCCTCCCACTTATCTCTTCGTTGTAACACGGTTCATATCAGGAACTTTATACACACAAAGTATTATGCTACACAATACTTACTTAGCAGTAGTACTGAGCACCGTGTTTATCGTACCGCACTCGACAACATACTGGCATCGTCAGGCACGCCCGCCCATTCATCAACTCTGCCGTGTGGACGACATTCACTGGCATGCCCGACAAACTTTATTCGCCTACCGCGCTGCCCGCCAGGCACGCCCGCTCGTCTGGACAGGCCTTAAGAGACAAAACGGCGTGGAGCAGGCCAAGGGGGCGCCCACATGGCTCGTGGCTGGGGCATGTTGATGTTTCTTGTCGGGAGCTGCTTGGTATGGGAAAGGAGTCTGCATGGGGACTCGCGCGTGGTGACTCCCGGGAGTGGCGTCGTAGGTTGGGCGAGGCGACGCGCCCCCCGGTTTATCAATCATTGGGGGCATACGCCGGGGGGCGCATTGCCTCGCCCACCCTACGACGCCACTCCCGAGGGTCACTACGCGCGAGTCCCCATGCAGGCTCTTTTCCCATTCCAAGCAGCTCCTGACAAGAAACATAAACTTGCCCCAGCCACGAGCCTTGTGGGCGCCCCCTTGGCCTCCTCCACGCCGGATTGTCTCTTACAGATACAACCCGATGGAAAGGATCCGTTTCAGTGTAACGTGCCACATGGCCATATAGCTGAAGTTGGCGCTGACGAACTATGCAGGTAATAGGTCTCGATTCAGTCTCACGGTGCAATCGCTGATTTGACACTCATCCCAGCGATACCCCATGATTATGCGAAAACACTTATTACCAAAGGCATCGATTCGTCTCTTCAAGTCGCTATTTAGTGTCCATGTCTCACAACCATAGAGTAAGACAGGGATGACAAGCGACTTGAAGATCCGCATCCTTGTGTCCGGCGTATGCCCCCAATTATTGATTGATTGATAAAAGGAACACATTTTTCCTCTGATCCTTGAGTGCATCTCTAAACCACGGCATTAAAACACTCTCTTTATACATTGGAGTGAATGCAAACCGTTATTATAATGAATGAAAAAATATACACTTGTTATTCTTTTTCAATTTAACGTAAATGTTTTTTTATTTTTTTATGTGTACTAATGAAGCTGTTTGGATGTTTGCTTTATGGCTTTTGTAAGTTATTGAAAGGATTAAGTGGATTGACAGAAGTGATTTAGGTTCCTTTCTTATCACGTACACACACTCTCTCTCTCTCTCTCTCTCTCTCTCTCTCTCTCTCTCTCTCTCTCTCTCTCTCTCTCTCTCTCTCTCTCTCTCTCTCTCTCTCTCTCTCTCTCTTTTTCGGGTGCAGGTCAAATGGTACTGAGGCGATTGTTAATGAAGTCGAATGATCCCCAAGACATTTTCGTCCCAAGTCATATAAGACACAAGTCAATTTTGTACCAGGTCATACCGTAATGAAGTAATTTTGTCCCTTGTCCAACTTGTACACTGGCCATCCCGTACACTAGCCACTAGCCTAGCATTAGAACTATAGACATTGAAAGCTGGGGTTGCCACACAACGCCAGTATTTCTATTTTTTCATGGGAAAAAAGTACTATTGCGGGCATTACTATAAGACCTTTTCTGTTCCTGTTTCGCTACATTAATATATGTAGATAATTTTCTCGCATGTTTTTAATGAAAATGGGACATATTAATCGTATATTAAGCATTTGTTTGTCAAATGATTCACTGCGCGCCCACTATTCCTATTATTATAGTATGAAGGGCCAGAAATATACAACTTTCCCTACACAGAGAGAACTTTCTTGATGTATACATATCTATAAATGCAACTGACGAATACCAGCAAAGTATATAAGAAACATTAATGTGTACAACAGTGTGTTGATGCCTGAGGTACGACACTTTCTATAGACTACCACACGTGGGTTTAATCCCAAGCATCCCCTCCCTCCCCTGGTCGCCTCCCGTGCGTGTGTACGTCCGGCAGCGTATCTTCCTGATACAATTTACGAAGATTTCTATATACATATGCTATGCCACTTGGATCTGTAACTTTCTTACAGTCATACTTCACTTGTACAACAATATTGATGTACCTCATATTTATCACGTTCTTATTAATCATGTATAAGACATATACAAGTACTACAGATATTCATTCATACATACGAAGATTGTGATTAACATGGAGATTGAAGTGCATGTGATATGTATGTGAGTAATTCATGATACTATGAAAATCACTTCATTACTGAGAGGGGCTCTTATGTGGAGTAAACGAAAAAAACTATTTACGAAAAAATGAATAGTCACCCATGTTGCCCGCACGGGAAAACGGAAAAAATGTAAACATATCAGTACATGGGACCTCTGGCCTCTGCGTCTAAAGGCCTATCTGTCCCCTTAGACAAACCGTCATCAAGCGGTCCTTCCTCAACCCGGTTTGAGCGCGCGTTTATCGATAAAATGTCATCACAGAGAGAGAGAGAGAGAGAGAGAGAGAGAGAGAGAGAGAGAGAGAGAGAGAGAGAGAGAGAGAGAGAGAGAGAGAGAGAGAGAGAGAGAGAGAAGACATAATGAGAGAGGAAAAAAGAGAATGGGAGATATAATAAGACAAGACATGACAAGACAGGGAAAGGATGGAAAGGAAGAAAGAAACTATAATTTTGTCCCTAACATATTTTTGTACATTTTTTGTAATATCTGTAGCACGCACGCACGCACGCACGCACGCACACGCACACGCACACGCACACGCACACGCACACACCTTAAACAAACTCTATAGTGTAGTGGCTAGCAAGCTCGGTTTACAACCGAGAATTCCGGGGGTCGATCGCCGGGCGGAGCGAAGAGAGATGGGCGGTCTTCTTAAAACCCAAGCCCCTGTCCACCCAGCAGTGAATGGATAGCAGGTGTTAGTCGGGGTTTGTGACCCGCCTCCCGGGGTGGTGGTTTCAGCCAACACTAAGCACTAAGGATGAATGCCACTGCTCGTTTTTGGGAAATTTTCACCTACAAACTTGGACTGTTGCTGTCCCCCTCGAGCAAGGGGATGGGGGTTGTGGTGGTGAGGTCCCAACGTTACCCAAAATCGTCATAATGAGCTCCAAAACAGCACCGGGAGGGTGAAACTAGCGATCGCGAGTACGATTCGCGTGGACAAGTCCATGGGTGAATGACACATCTATTAGATTGGTCGTTGTCGGTTGCGTGAAGATAATTTAAGTAAGGACATGTGTGTTGGAAAGGTAATTCTTGACGAAAAAGTGTAGGAGAGATTAAAGCAAGTGAGGTTTTGGTGTTAATGGATAGGGCAGGTGTGAAGAGGTCATTTGAGGAAGCTGGCAAGGTGACTGATTGAGGAATAGGGTGAGGTCGGTGCTACTTTAGTATGCGGTCTACCGCAGTATCGCAGTCTACAGTGGTGTGGGGTGTGATCTACGCCTACACTGGTCCACAGGTCCCCTACCCCTGCATCTGAAGGGATTAGTTACTGTTCCACATGTCGGTCATAGGTCAGGTAGCTAACACAGGTCAGGTTACCATAATTGGTCCCCTACACCTGCATCTGAAGGGATTAATTTATGATCCACAGGTCATTGGTCAGGTAGCTAACACAGGTCAGGTTATCACAGTTGTCTTATATAAGGTGAACAAAGATGACTCCTCAGTTTAGTCTCAAACTTCCACCTGCGTGTATTTCACTCCACAATGAAGCTGAAAGATTTTTACCGAAGTGTTCTACAGACAGAAGAAACTGCAGTTGCATTTCTTCGTGGTAATAATCTTCTGGATGCACCACAGCAAGCAGATCCGTGTCATTGATGTGGTAGTATCATGCAGGAAAAACGAAAGCGTGAGAGATGTGGAGAATTCAGGCCTGTACTTCGCTGTCCACGTAAACGGTGCCAAACGACACGTTCTGTTCGTCAAGGGAATGCATTCTTCCATTATACGGATATGAACAACAAATTAAACAGCAAGCTGGGTTTGAGTGATGTCTCTTGTTATGTTCTGATGTTGATGCTGATGTTATTGTTCATTAATAAATTGATTTATAATTTTAAAAATTGTTATTCTCCATTATACCCATAGTATAGCGTAGTACCGCGGTAAACCTCATACTAAAGTATAAGCAGCCGGTAGACCGGATACTAAAGTAGAAACAGGACGGTAGACCGCATACTAAAGTAGAAACAGGACGGTAAACCGCATACTAAAGTAGAAACAGGACGGTAAACCGCATACTAAAGTAGAAACAGGACGGTAAACCGCATACTAAAGTAGAAACAGGACGGTAGACCGCATACTAAAGTAGAAACAGGACGGTAAACCGCATACTAAAGTAGAAACAGGACGGTAGACCGCATACTAAAGTAGCACCGTGAGGTATAAAGTGTTAATTATAGGTGCAGTACAGTACCACACACACACACACACACACACACACACACACACACACACACACACACACACACACACACACACACACACACACACACACACACACACACACACACACACACACACACACACACACACACACACACACACACACACACACACACACACACACACACACACACACACACACACACACACACACACACACACACACACACACACACACACACACACACACACACACACACACACACACACACACACACACACACACACAACACACAACACCGCGCGATGGTCAGGTTGACAACGTGCCGGTCTCCTGCCTGGAATCCTCGCGGTCCGGTCCCGGGGATTTTACACTGACACATACGGGCAGTTACTGTCCTCCTTGAGCAAGGGGATGGGGATGTGTGGTGTGTGAGGTCCCAGCATTGCCCAAAGATCAGTAATAATGAGCTCCAAGCTCGCACTGAGAGGGTGAAACTGGCGATCGCGACCCAGCTCGGGTGGACAAGACCATGGGTGAATAACATACACACATCTCTCTTCGCTACGTCCGGGGATTGAACCCGAGACTTAGACTTGACTTGCCGGGACCGGCAACCAAGCGTCCTACCTACCACTACGTTACGGAGTACCCGTGTGTGTGTGTAACCGTATATATATATATAAATGATAAGAGCATAAGAAAATAAGGAACCTACAACTACACCTGGTAGTTCGTGTTACTTAACACTACCTACATCCACCTTTCTTCCCCATCCATGAAATTGTCTAGCCTCCTTTATTTAAGTTCCTTATTGACTGTGCACTAACTACCTGACGACTGAGTCCATTCCAATCATATACCACCCTATTTGTGATCTAGTTTTATACTATTATGTTCAAGAATGTGTCATCTTTATCGCACAGTCGGTAAGTATTACATATCCCCGGCGTGGCGATCCTTAGTTGCCAGGGGTAGCCTGGGTGGAATTATGGACCTCACCACCTGACAGACAGCATCAGCTTTCAGTGCGTCTAGGGGCGAGGAGAGGCCTTCCCATGAAAGGCTTGCCTGGGGGCCTGAGGCAGGTCTCCTGGGAGCCTGAGGCACCCACCTCACATCGTCCTAGTTGACTAAAGATAATTGAGAATAGTTGCTGCTTTGATAATCCATTTACAATGCCCACCATGTCCCTCGTGGTGGCTTACATGAGCTGTATGCAAGTGGGAATGTAGTCAGCTTTGATAGATGTTATAATGAAGTTTGCTGCTGCCTTTGTGATTGATTCTTTCGGCCAATATCGATACTAGAGCTTCTGTTCTAGTGACAACATTGTTCTAGTGTCAACATCTGTGATGTTGAGTAAAGCTGCAAGGACCTCGCACACCACACACACCTATTGCCCTTCCTCAAGAGGGACAATAACTGCTTGCATTGTCAACGAAAAATATCAGGGCTTAAGTAAGCCTTGAACTCGCGACCGAATGAAAGACAGACGGATATCTCTCTCTCTCTCTCTCTCTCTCTCTCTCTCTCTCTCTCTCTCTCTCTCTCTCTCTCTCTCTCTCTCTCTCTCTCTCTCTCTCTCTCTCTCTCTCTCTCTCTCTCTCTCTCTCTCTCTCTCTCTCAATCGTCTGAAAGTAATCTATAATATCTTAGAAGTATAAGGAACACTTCAGATGGATAAACTTTTCCCTGAGGCAAGAAAGAGAGAGAGAGAGAGAGAGAGAGAGAAAGAGGCTTTACAGCTATAGATCAACTTTATTGTATGGTTAACGGGTAGCATGTGGGTGATCTTAGACAATTCGACGATTGCCGAAATATTTTGGCACCGGGCAGGATTCGAACTCGGTATACCGAGTTCATCTCTCTCTCTCTCTCTCTCTCTCTCTCTCTCTCTCTCTCTCTCTCTCTCTCTCTCTCTCTCTCTCTCTCTCTCTCTCTCACGACCTAAGACCTCACGACTCTCCCTCTCAAGACCATAATTCAACGGATCTTATATTTTACGTTTCGCTTACATAAAATTGGATCCTACTTGTGTATACATTTTAGTTGTTGTTGTTTTTGTTGTTGTTGTTGTCGATGTTGTTGTTGATGTTTTTCTTACTGCTTGTGTTGCTGATTTTGTTGTTCTTTTTGTTTTGTTTTGTTTATGTTTTTTTTATTTGTTATGTTTTTGTTAATTTTTTTATAGTTTTGTTGTTGTTTTTATTGTTTTTGTTGCTGTTTTTGATGTGGTGTTTTTTGTTGCTGTTTTTGTTGTCATTATTGTGTTTGTATTATTGTTGTTGTTTTTGTTATTGTCGCTAATGCTGCTTTTCCTCGCTCGATTTGTCACTAAATGGCAAAACAAATCCTCATCAGGCTAATTAATTATTATTCACAGTTTTGGAAATGTTTCGTTCACAATAATGATTATATATGAGTGTATTACAGGAGTTTCTGTTTTTGACATACATGAAGTGACTGGGTATATAAAGTTACGAGTACAGGACTACACGCGTATAGGTGGTCTCCTTATGCTAAAACTAAGTACACAAAAAACCACACATACACACACACATATATATATAGAGACACACACACACACACACACACACACACACACACACACACACACACACACACACACACACACACACACACACACACACACACACACACACAGACAAACACATACACAAACACACACACACACACACACACACACGTTCGTAAGTCAAATTTATAAAAAACTAAGAAATATGAACACACAGAGAGAGAGAGAGAGAGAGAGAGAGAGAGAGAGAGAGAGAGAGAGAGAGAGAGAGAGAGAGAGAGAGAGAGAGAGAGAGAGAGAGAGAGAGAGAGAGAGAGAGAGAGAGAGAGAGAGAGAAGACGATCTAACACCCGAGTCACTTTAAGTTTGGAAGCTGATGTGACGGTAATAAGCTTTTGAAGTCACGAGAAGAATCCCGACTAATATTTCGAGGCTCAACACCAGAGGGAAGGAAGAGAGGAAGGAAGGAAGGAGGAACGGAAGTAGGGAGAGAGATCAAGGAATTCATTGGTAGTAAATATGTACTAGATTAGCCTTTGCATTTTAAGTAATTTTCTCCTATTTAAAATTTTGAGACTGGTAACTGAACACCGTTTTTAATGTGTATATATATATTTTTCTTCTTCTATGCTTCTATGTAAATCAGTCTTCTAGTCATCATATAAAATATAAGAAAAGCGCGTAATCACTTGGATATTAGGTACATGAAGTAAAGGAGTGTATGAAAGTATGTAGCCATTACTTAGTTTCCTCGCTACGCTACATACAAAAATTACATCAAGGATTATGTAGAAGAAGAGAGTGGGAGAGAAAATATGTGTAGCCACTTTTGTACAAGATTGTGAGAGGCTAAAGAGAGCGTCTATAGTTTGCTAAATGGATACATGAATAAAATAACAGTCTTTCTTTCTAGATTTGGATAGATAACATGTGAGAATGAGTAAAACAATAGTGGTCATTGATTTAAACAGAAAAACAATAATACATTAAAAATAACGAAAAAGATCGAAAAAGAAAAATAACTCAAAAACATTAAAATGTAAAATGTAATTTTAAAAAAAGTTCAAATTTTTCTTAAATCATAAAAAGTTGGACAGAACAAACTTGAATATATGAAAGAAAGAAAAAAATTGAAAACCACGAAGAGGGAGAATGAAGAATATAAAGAGGAATATAGTTCAGTTTGCTTAGAGCCTTAGACAATAACGAATGAATGGAGATATTGACCAGGCAGGCTTTGTATTAGTAAGAACCAAGATGTATGAGAGAAACAGCGAGGAGGGAAGTTAGACATGAAAAGGCAAGGGGGAGAGAGAGAGAGAGAGAGAGAGAGAGAGAGAGAGAGAGAGAGAGAGAGAGAGAGAGAGAGAGAGAGAGAGAGAGAGAGAGAGAGAGAGAGAGAGAGAGAGAGAGAGAGAGAGAGAGAGAGAGAGATGGAGATACAAACTGACACAAGACAGCACGAGATACAATATTGCTGGGGAGAGTGAACAATTAGAGAAAGTGAGTGAGTTCGATTTCAAGACATGGACACAAACCATGCAGTAGAGATAGAAATAGCTTTAACTGTCACCCTACAAGTAACTCCGACATTCACTCTATGTTCACTCTCTCCTTACTCCACACACATATTTACGTTCATCAACTAACCATATTTATAAACACTTTGTCACCTTACCCCATTTCTCTACTACTCTTCCTATTATATCATTCTCATTCTCTCCCTATTACACCGTCACCCTATTTCACTCTTCTTCATTCACTCTAGCTCACATCCCACCCTAGTTTAAATACTCAAATCCAACCCAAATGTTGACTCAGACAACGGTATTTAACTCTATTTAATTAAACCCCAATACATTTATGTTTCACCTTGTTTTTATTTACATCATTGGGGACTGGCCAAGAGTAAAACAATAAGGGGAAAAAATAGAATGCAATAAATATCCAGCTCCTTCTCAGTCCTAATGTAGTAAATTATAAGAGATTTCTGCAGGGTGTTGGTAATGGTCAAATCACCCTGTTTTAGTGTGGTTGCTTCACCCTAAGAGTTTACAATAGCTTACTTCATATTATATAAGGTATTCAAAGCCCTAATTTCATGTTTGTAGTTGTAACTCTGCTCTATACACTGATATTTACTTATATTTTTTACGAGTGGACCAAATTTTTTTTACTCAATCTCTCAGTCATTAATTTCGTTTGCTTTCTTGCCACGCGCGTATGATCAAAGTTTTGTGCCAGCTTAAAAACGGGCAAAAAGACTATAAAACAGAAAAACACACATAAACAATAATAACAAAAAACAGTGAATAACAAAGGATACAGATTCATATACAAAAAACAAATAATATACAGATAGACAAACACCAATATAAACTGATACAAATACCGACAAATATATAAACAAATAAAGAAATACAAAAACTTATTTAGACAAAATAAATAAACGACAAAATAATAAAAGAAATAGCAATATAATATAAAAATGGACGAATAAATTGATGCAGTGCAAGAAAAAACTAAAATATATAAAAGAATAAGCTGAAATAGATAAACAAGAGATACAACAGAAAAATAGATAGATAGATAGATAAGGAATAGACACACACAATACTCTCACAACATTGGTATACGCATAGATCGATAGACAGATAGATACATAAATATATAAATACTAAAAGAATAGATATACACACATTGAAAAAAAGAGAAAGAAATATACTGTGTTCACATATATTTATCAACCTGTCAAAAAGGTACCTGCTTCATTTATTTGTCTGTAAATATATGACAGTCTCTCTCTCTCTCTCTCTCTCTCTCTCTCTCTCTCTCTCTCTCTCTCTCTCTCTCTCTCTCTCTCTCTCTCTCTCTCTCTCTCTCTCTCTCTCTCTCTCGTATTCTTAGTCTTTCCTGTTTACATCATAACTTTCTTACCATTATTCTTTCTTTTTTTCTATATTTTTTTTCGTCCTTTTACTTATTATACCTGCATTTAAGGTTATATTTTGTACATGTGATTCTTTTGCATTATTTCCTTCTCCTCTCTTTTCTTGTTTGTGTTTTATTCATCTTTTTTTCTTCTTTTCATCCCTTTTTCAGAACAAAAACAAAAACAAAAAGAAGACTGAGCTATATAAATAAAGGGAGAGGGGCATTTGTTTGTCTGTTTGTCTGTGTTCCATATTCAGGGTGTGAGGTCATCAGGAGGAGGAGAAGGAGGAGGAGCAGGAGGAGGATGTCGTGAAGGAAAAAAGGATATGAAGGTGAAGATGAAACAAAAATAGAAGGAGGAAAAAGAAGAGGAGAAGGAGGAAGATGAGGACTTTGTGAGGTACAAGAGGATATAAAGTATAATATCTTAGAATCATGATGTGGTGTGTGTAAAAGAGAGAGAGAGAGAGAGAGAGAGAGAGAGAGAGAGAGAGAGAGAGAGAGAGAGAGAGAGAGAGAGAGAGAGAGAGAGAGAGAGAGAGAGAGAGAGAGAGAGAGAGAGAGAGAGAGAGAGAGAACGGGTTATGTAAAGAGAGCCTCGATAAATATTGATAGGTATATTTTGAATAATGAAAATCCAAAGAGGAGGAGAAATTAAGGAAGGAAGGAAGGAAAGAGAAGAAAACTAGGAAAATTGGAGGAAAGGAAGGGAAAAATAAACTAGGAATGAGAGAGAGAGAGAGAGAGAGAGAGAGAGAGAGAGAGAGAGAGAGAGAGAGAGAGAGAGAGAGAGAGAGAAAAAAAAAGGTCAATGAGGGGGGAAAGGAGAGAGTGAGAGTTATATATATAAAAATAGGGAGCTAAAACGTAGGATGAAGAAAGGGAGAGAGCGAGATAGAGAGAGATAGAGAGATAGTGTGCGAGAGAGTTTACATTTTTTTCCCACTGAAATAGTAGCTATTCTTTACAATTCCAATAAAATACAGTATAACAAAACAAAAAATATCACAGACCAAAAAGTTGTGTCATAATACTAAAACAATGCTAAAAAGAAATAAATATTGCTAAACATAATGGTAGGTTATATAATTGTTGTGCTATTTAGAAGGAGGCTTGCAAGTCTACTTTTAAAAGTAGGTCAAGTAGCAGCATAAGTGATATTAAGTGGTAGGTTGTTTCATATTTTAGGACCTATGACATCCATACTTCTGACACCAGCATCTGTTTTAGTCTTGCGTACATACAAGCAATTTTTTTTGTCTGATTCTGCTTTTGGTTACTATACGAACAGTAGGAAGTTTCTTGAACCATGCAGGGTAAAAACCGTTTAATACCTTAAAAACAATGGTACATGTGTCCAATTTATGTTTCTCTTTTACTTTAACCACCCTAGTTCTTATATTATAGGCGTTACATGGTCGTATTTCTTAGCACCACCTATGGCTACCTTGGCCGCAAGTTTTTGTAATTTTTGGACATCACTCATTATTGTTAGATTTGTCGTGCTCCATATCCGAATGCAGTAGTTTATTATGCTGAGTACTAATGACTGCACATCAATTATTCGGGAGGGTTTATCAAGAGTGTCACTTATACGGCTTAAGAACATTAGTGTACCAACTATTTTTTGTATATACCGCATTAAAAAGTTTGTCGAAAAGCATAAATCGATCAATGTACACACCTAAGTTCTTAACATGATTGCTTGGGGTGATAGTGTCCTCATTTATTTTGATAACAACATTGGACGGGACATGTGTCCAAAGTTACCTATTTCCAATAAGAATACATAGGGTTTTGCTGCTGGAGTTTAGCATTAAGCCATTACTAAGAAAATATTCTTTGACACATTTTAGGGCTTCTTCGGTTTTACGAATGAGACATGCAAGTTCATCTACATTACTGGCATGTATAAATTGAGTGTCATCAGCATATTGGATCATTAAGCAATCCTTGACATATTCAGTTAATTCATTGGCGAAGATATTAAATTGAATTGGACTTAAAATTGATCCTTGTGGCACCCCATAATCAATAATGTGTTTACTTATAGCCCGGTCTTACCGGGCTTAAGTCGTGTTCACGATGGGTTTCCGTTAAAAATACGCTGCGTTCAAGTTGAGATTTCGACAAAACCTTACCCTATCGCAGACTATTCTGCGTTAGGAAGCAATCACTCTGCGATCAGTCTGCGAA
Organism: Chionoecetes opilio; assembly: GCA_016584305.1. Lineage (NCBI taxonomy): Eukaryota > Metazoa > Arthropoda > Malacostraca > Decapoda > Majidae > Chionoecetes > Chionoecetes opilio. The sequence continues at coordinate 152,720 of JACEEZ010008880.1, read as the reverse complement.
CAGTCTGCAACCGATCGGGGGAAAAAATATAAATATTTGGGGAAAATAATTTTTCTAGTCTGCGTCTTATCTGCTAACAGTCTGCGTCCTGTCGCCGAACACTCTGCGAACGATCTGCGAACACCTGGAAGAACCTGGACAAAATTCAAATTATTTTGTTTATTCGCTGATCAAACGCAGACTGTTCTGAGACTTTCCGCAGACTAGTCTGCGAATGGCAATTTAACGCAGACTATTCTGCGAGTGGTAGGGGGTCGGTAGGCGGTGTATCTCAGATTAAGCTGCGTCCTATCTACGTGGTCGATCCGATGTTTTTGTCGTAAGGAGGAAATGCTGCATGCAGCAAATCCTGCTTGCGTTAAAAAATCGTAGAATGGATTGTACACCGATCTATTCCTACTTAATCCTCGTTGCGTCCAAGTTGCGAACAGCCAAAAAAGACATCGCAAACCCATCGTGAACACGACTTAAGCTCGGTGAGACCGGGGTATTACGTAGAGAGAGAGAGAGAGAGAGAGAGAGAGAGAGAGAGAGAGAGAGAGAGAGAGAGAGAGAGAGAGAGAGAGAGAGAGAGAGAGAGAGAGAGAGAGAGAGAGAGAGAGAGAGAGAGAGAGAGAGAGAGAGAGAGAGAGAGAGAGAGAGAGAGAGAGAGAGAGGAGAGAGAGAGAGAGAGAAGGAGAGAGAGAGAGAGAGAGAGGGGGGGGGATATGAGACACTGGTTGAGAGAAAGACTATAAAGGAAGGTAAAGGAGGAAATATGATACTGAGAGAAGGACAGGAAAGGAGGAAGAGAAGGAGGAAGTGAAGGAAGAAAAAGAGAGGAGGAAGATGGAGGAAAGAAAGGAAGATAAACATAGAGGATGTAAATATGTAGAATGAAGCATAGAAGGAGGGAAGAATGGGGTAAAAGAGGAAGAGGAGGAATACGAGGATGATTAATAGGAGGAAGAGGAAGAAAAAAAAGGTGTTTGAAAGCAAATTGAAGAAAAAAAAGATGAAAAATAGGGAGATGGAAGGAAAAGGAAAAGAAAGGAAGGAGTTTAGGGAAGATGAAGAGGAAGAGGAAGAATGAATAGTAGGATGATTAAGTGGAAGAAGAGGAAGAAAAAAGTGTTTGAAAGATACAAAAATTACAAGAAGAAAAATAGGGTAATAGATTGAAGAAATAGATTGAAGGAAGAAGAAGGAAGAAGAAACAAGGTGTTTAAGGAAAGAAGAAGGAATTGTAGGAAGATAAAGAAGAGGGAGAGGACATAAAGAGGAGGGTAGGGAGGGTGGGAGGGAAACAGGGGGTAGGCAGGTAATTAGTGTGTGGAGGTGAGGTGTGTTGGTGGGGCAAACACCTGTCTCACCTGTCCTAATGGTCCAACTCTGAAACACCTCCACCCATTTTTTACTCATTAAGCCCTCCTCCTCCACATCCTCCTACTCCTCCTCCTCCTCCTCCTCTTCCTCCTCCTCCTCCTCTTCTTCCTTCTCCTCCTCTATCTTAACCACTTCTGATCTGATCACTCCAGCTCTTAATATCACCATCATCACTACCATTGTCACCTCTACTACTACTACTACTACTACTACTACTACTACTATTGCGACTACTACTACTTACTCTCATTGCCATTAACACAATTCCTAACGCTCGAGGTCACTCCTAGTAGTAGTAGCAGTAGTAGTATAATGTTATGTTGATATGTCTTATAGTAGTAGTAGTAGTAGCAGCAACAGAAAATGACACACAAATGAATAATTTCACAAGAGATACACCGTAACCTTGGATAAATCAATATATTAACAAATAAATCAAGAAATTATAGATAAAAGCTTAGGATCAGAGTTAAAGTTAAAAAAATAAAGATGAAAATGCAATATACATACAGGATTATGAAATTCTTAACCAAATAGTTTTTCATGGATTTTAAAGATTCGTAGAAAACGATACTATGTGAATTAAATAAATAACTTTGCATAATTACCAAGATTAACTGGAACCCTCAGGAATGCAGACGTATTGGGCACTGATAAATACATAAATAAATATGTAAATTAATTCATTAATAAACATGAAAAAAAAAAAAAAAAAAAATCACAAGGGAAAAGTGTAACAGAATGGATAGCTTGACGGATAGAGATAGATAGATAGATAGATAGATGGGATTTAACAGATATATAGATAGATAGACAGATAGATAGATATATATACAGATAGATACATGGATGGATAGATAGATAGGTAAATGGACAGATAGATAGATCGATGGCTGGATAGACAGATAGATGGCTGGATAGATAGACATATAGTATATAAATATATGAGTGAACAGACAGGTAGGTAGATGGATAGACATATATAGATAAATAGATATTTAAAATTATTACATATGGATAGATGGATAGATAGGTAGATGGATATATACAGATAGATAGATGGATATATACAGATAGATAGATGGATAAATAATTATTAGTTGGATAGATGCAGATAGATATATGGATAAATAGATTGGGGGTTTCGAAAATGATGTATTGAATATTAAAGTATGAATGGATGATTTTGCGGATAATTATTGCCAAGAGAAGTTAGGATAAATGCTGTGTTATGGTGATTTGCATGAGTGAGTGAGTGAGTGAGTGAGTGCGTGAGTGAGTAAGTGAGTGAGTGCGTGAGTGCGTGAGTGAGTGAGTGAGTGATTGTGAGAATGAAAAAGAGAGAATGAAAGAAAGGAACAATGTAAAACTGAATAAAGAATATAAAAAATCGCTGAAAAATTATAATACATAAATAGCAGTATAACAGACAAAAAATATCATTAACAAGATCAAAACAGAAAAATTTGATATAAGAAAAAAAAATTGTGGACGTAAAAAAATAAGAAAAAAATTCAGAAAAAAATTGTAAAAGTTAACATATTATTTTTCTTCCTCTTTTCTCCTCTTCCTTCCCTGTCCCTCTCATTTATTCCTATCCCTTCATTTAAGGGGGGCGTTTCCACTTTTTGGTCAAAATGTTCGTAGTGAGCTGAAATTTTTACACAATAAGCTAGGTAATAGCATACATAATATTGTGAATAAGTTTGAAGGTGATAACAGCAGAATTTTTTGCATAATAATTTTTTCTACAACAATCCGTCAATTTGTGGAACATTTTTGAAACGACACTACTTT
>JACEEZ010008880.1:117058-142058 GCA_016584305.1 Chionoecetes opilio | reverse complement strand
AAGCCACGGGACAGGAATATTTTCTAAATGACAGAATACTTGAAAGAAAAGGACTTGTCTGGAAATTATTGTGGAATTTGTACAGAGGGCTGTCCTCCATGGGGGGATCGAAAAAATTTTTTGTGTCCTTATCAAGAAGGAGAACCGAGTTTTGATTACTACCCATTGTTTTTTTGGCACGTGAAGCTCTTTTTTTCTAAAACACTCGACAAGAATTAAAGTTTGTTTTTGATGATTTTTGTGAAAATGGAAAACTTTCTTAAAAGCAACGAAAGCAGTAAAGACATTTTTGAGCTGTGTGAAAAAATGGATCTCGTCACGAAGGTTTTCTCCCCCACACAGAAGCCCGGTGGTTAAAAAGAGGCAAAGTGTTACCCCCTGGTGCAGACTGAGAGAAAAATGTCCTTTTCTTTCCTTTGAGGGGGAAAAACGAATTCTGCAAAATTTTGTGATAAAATTTTGGAGTGAAACATTATGTTTTTGGCAGAATATTTAAACTCTGAAAAGGTTAATGCAAGTATGAAAGGAAGAAAATAAAAAATATGGTAACATCTTCTGACAAAATGAAACCCTTTGGGTAGAAAAAATTAGGTTGGAATAAAAGGGTGATGAGGCAAGATTAAATGCTTTCAAAAGACTGCTAAGGTAAATTAAAGACATTTTTCCCACTATTAAGCGAAACCTTAAAAGCCTAGAAGGGAACTAAAAAAAAATTTCCCAAATATATCTGTTAAAGTTATGACGGGCTGAGAAATCCATTCGTTCACGTTTCCCTTGAGCAAGCCACAACTTAGATCCTTGGGAAAAAGGAACTAATCAAAAATCCGTAAGCCGCAACTAAAACTGCAAATTCTGGATATACATTAGAAAGCTTTTTGGTTTAAATGGAAAAAAGAAAAACCCCCATATATCCAAAAGGGCCCGAAAATTCTTCAATTTTTTAAATCAATCTGTGTGAACGGGGTTCTCAGCCCTCACAAATATAAAACTAAGAAAAGGAATAAATTTTTGGCGTTGAAAAGGAAATAGAGTGTGTCTGTCAAATGTCCCTCCTAAAATAAGGGGGGATTGCAACCCAGGCAGGCACACGTGCCCATGATAGGTATGTTATTTTTTTTTAACATGGGATTTATTTAAAATTTTTTTTTCCCTTTTGTCCATTCCCTTTTATATATATTATATAATATATATTATTATATATAAAGAAAAAAAAAGAGAGAGAGAGAGAAGAGAGAGAAAAGGAAGAGAGAGAGAGAGAAGAGAGAGAGAGAGAGAAGAAGGAGGGGAAAAGAGAGAGAGAGAAAAAGGGGAGAGAGAGAGAGAGGGAAAGGGGTTCGCGCCCCCAAAGTCCAAGATATAATCTAGTGCGCCGCCGTCCTGAAGTTTGAGAACCCTGATCTAGTAAGTCTCCAAGCACCTGGACCTTGGTCTTTAGCCAGGAGACCTTCAAGTCCCAAAGGGTTTTCCTCCGTCAGCGCCTCGAAGCCCCACCAGGACCTCCCGCAACTCAGCAAAATTATGCATCATGCAAAAACAAATCTGTCTTGGTGTTGCCGACGTGCTCCCCAATCACTTTGATCTACAACCTTGTCCCAAAACCCAGTCCATAAAGCGTGTCAAAAGCCCTTTTGGATCAACATAGGCTGCAAGCATCCCCGTCGAAATTTTACCGGCGTTCCACCAGGACACAGCGCTAAATACGGTCCGTTGTTGATTTCCAGGGGTGCCCCCGATGTTTAGGGCTCTTTATGCTTACCAGATGACTGCGAAACCCCTGTCGTAAAAATGGGCAAGCACCTTGTTGGTACCTAGCAGTGTAATACCGCGGTAAAATTTTTGCAGTCGCGGTCCCCTTTCCCTTTCCAGTAGGGGCGACCCCCCCCCTTTTTCCCGTCAGGAGGGAAAGGTACCTGATTCCACACGGCAGTAGGCAATGCACCCGGGATCATGGCCTCCCCCAGCTTTGAGGAGCTCCCCCCCGATATTAAAACACCAGCGCCTTTTCCCCCCCCCCTCAAAATTTGCTACACCCCCTCTGACTTCTCAAGAGAGGGGTCGTTTTCGTATGGGAGGGTCGGCATCCACTGCCTGTACCCATGGTGTGAAGTGCCAGTTGGGGGGGTCCCCGTGAGCATCCCCAAAATATCAGCCCCAAAAGCCCCCTGCCCACCACTCCGACACGGGCGCCCAAACTCCGTTCGAATGCACCCCCGAGAAGGGGACTTGGAACGGAGCTTCTTCAGGCTCGGTAGGCGGGTGGAGGTCTTAGTGTTAAAAAACACTACATCCCAGCGAGATCCTGACATACCCCTCCTTGTTTTCTCCTAGGAGGGTTTTTAGTCCCGGCGTGACAGAGCCCCGGCTGGTCCCGGTTTTCCGCCACCGGCAGCGGACTCTCCCGATTTATCCACCTCCGTCGAGACAAAAACCCCCCTTGACCTCGGGGGGCTCCCCAATACACCCTTGGCAGCCTGTAGAGTTTTATGTTTTAAGGTATCCCACGTTCACAGGGTCCCCGAGAGCACCGAGCACATAAAAACCGATTTGAGACTGCCACCGCATACTCATGAGCACTGTCAAGTCCTTCAGTTTCTAAAGATGAAACACAGTATGGTTACCTCTTGAATCCTTCTGGACTTGACATGAAGCTTAAGTGTAGCAACAACAAGTCTGTGATGTGTTCCAAAGAACTCAGCACTCGGTAAACCCTGCAGTCTCTGAGGATCCTCCAACGAGTACTAACGAGGATGTGGTCGATCTCCTTAGCTACCCCTCCGGCATTACTATACCAGTCCAGCGTTGCAGCTCTGGCCTCTGATACCAAGACCCTGCAATTCTCAACCTTCTGGATCTTGCAAAGTTCAGAAGCAGAGAACTGTTGGGGGTTTCTGGTACCGGAGCCCTGGGGACCAACACATAACTCGTAGCCATCTCTCACAGTGCCAGTAGCAGCATTGAAGTCGCCCAAGACAATGAGTGTGTCCCGAGGAGGACACTGGTCTAAAACAGAGTCGAGTTTGGCGTAGAACATCTCCTTCTCTTCAGTTTTAAAATGCAACAAGAGACATGAAACCCAGAGTGTGTTTCATCCTCACCCGCATTATACGCTCATCAACCGGAGTAACCTCAACAACTGACTGCTGCAGTTTGCTGGAGATTCCTATAGCTACTCCCCGTACACGGTGACCATTGCTCATGCCGGACCAGTAGTAGGTGTAACCCCTACTGCTAGTCTCGCTAGGCCTCCTCGCCTCAGAGAGTCCCACTATATCCACCCTCAGCCTACTGAGTTCGCCCGATAGGAGAGGTAGTCGATGATCGTCTGAGAGGCTCAGAACGTTCCACGAACCCACACGAAGAACCCTCCGCAGGTTGATCCCAGGAGTGATTCGACGGGCAGGCGCCGCTTCTGCACCGCCCCGGCCACCCCCATAAGAAAAAGTTGGGCTAGGGGGCCCTACCACTTGATTTAGAGTGCGGGATTCCCGAGGGCTTTGCCCCGCACTCGTCATAGGCAGACCCCTCCCCTGCGTCGGCATTGGAGGTGTCTGCATGGTCGGGCCCCCCGGCAAAACCGGGGGGGTTAGGTATATGCGTCGGAAGCACGTAATTTAAGAGTTGTGTAGAGGGGGTAAAATTCCCTAGATCTAGGTTAAATTCCTTATATCTAGAGAAATTTGCCTAACCAAAATTAACCTAACCTAGCGGGGGGCTTGACCCACCGATAACCTAACCTAACCAAATCTAACTAACCTTACCTAACCAAATCTAACCTAACCTAACCAAATCTAACCTACCCTAACCTAAACAAATCTAACCTAACCTCCTAGCGGGAGGTTGGAAGGATTCTCGACACTTCGGTCATCATTCTGTGAGGATCATCAGGTTCACACGTTTCTGGACTCAGAAGAAATCCAATGAATTTTCCCTAGATCTAGGGAATTTTTTCAACACCCCTAACTCAAAAACTGTGTTGTTGCGACGCATATTTTGTACCCCAGCCAAATATCCCGCATTCCTCCAGGTCCCCAAGCTTGTTTTGTGGGAGTGGGGGAGTATGGGCAAACACTATAATAATACCATTGTTACATAACTAAATATCGTAAAAGGTCAGAAATGAAGAAAAAAAGTTTAATAAAAGAAATACGCTGAGAAGTAGAAGAAAGATGAGAAGGAAGAAAAATATGAAGAAAAAAAAGTTCAACCAAACACACGAAAAAGTTGATGAACAAAAAGAAAAAAAGAAAAAGTAGAGGACGAAAAAAAGGGAAAAAAATCGAAGGTAAATCTTAAGAACAAAGGCTCCACCCCCTATCTTCTTCTTCTTCTTCTTATAGCCAACAAGCTTGGGGACATGGTGAGAAACCGGGGTTTTTGGGTGGGGGAGCACACACATAAGGGAAATGTGGCCCCCCATAAAAATAATCCCTAAACTAGGGAAATGTCCCTAGTTCATAGACTTTATCGGGGAAATATGGCCCCGATAAAGTCTACGAACTAGGAAAATTTCCCTAGTTTAGTGATTTTTTTGTGGGAGGCCATATTTCCCTTTTGAGTGTGCGGGGAAGCACACATATAAAGAAAATATGGCCCCGATAAAGTCTATGAACTAGGGAAATTTCCTTAGTTTATTGATATTTTGTGGGGGGCCATATTTCCCTTATGTGTGTGCTCCCCCACCCAAAGACCCCGGTTTCCACCATGTCCCCAAGCTTGTTGGCTACCAGAAGAAGAAGAAGATAGGAGTTTGAGCCTTTATTCTAAAGATGATAAAATTCTGCAGACCTAACCTAGCACCCCTCCTCCTCCTAACCTAACCTGCCCTTACCTAGCCTAACCTGCCCTAACCTAGCCTAACCTGACATAATCTAACCTAGCCTACTCTAACCTAACGGGGGGGCTCCGCCCCAACTCGACCTCCCCTAGGTTATACCTACTACTTAGATACGCAGTACTTTCTCAAACTCGTCGTCCATTGCGCATGTCGCTGGACTTAGTTTTACTCAATAACTTGAAATTTAATATCGGTCATGTAGGCAAAGTAAGGATCAGCACTCATTAAAATCTAAACAGATGTGTTAAGGACAGTAAGTATAATGCGTAGAGCCAACATTTGGGTCAGCTTAGTGTGGAGCCCTTGTTCTTAAGATTTTTCAAATCGAAAAACGAAGAAAAATATATATAAGGAAAAAAATGAAAAAAGAAAACCACAAACAACATCATGAATATAAGAATAAAACTAACCAAGCTATTTTTAAGCATTAAACCAGCTATATAGGTTAGATTAGGTTAGGCTACCGACACAACCACAACCCACAAGCCCCCCCTCCTTCTAAATATAACAGGTAGGCCAAACATAACGTCCTTACCTGTACCACCTCGCCTCACTCATGTCCCCAAACACAGCGACGAAGAACACTTGAAAACTTTTTAGTTCACCTCTAAAACATCTCACAGACGCTTTCAATGACACCCAAAAGTCACCAGGGTATTCTTGAAACCCTTAACTAACACTACGCACCCCTTAGGGACCACGGAGGATAAGGGTAAAGGGAGAATTCAGAGTTATATTTAGGGTACCACCGATGGCTCTGGTATGGAAGGTGGAGCGACACAACCTACCTCGTTCACGTCTGACGCTGTACTGAAGCTGCCTGACTACGACTAGTGACTACTGACTAGCCTTTTGGCCCCTTTGTGGCCCTGCACCGAGCATAACACCACGCCCATGACCCTGTGCCACCTACGCAAGCATAACAGTGAAAACAGTGACATAATTATAGATAAATATATAAATAGATAGATAAATGAAGTGAATAAGTGAATATAAGATGAAAGTAATGAGAAAAAGCTAGGGTTTTGTGAAAATGAAAGATTGAGAGAGAGAGAGAGAGAAGAAAAAGAGGGGAGAGAGGGGAAAAGAGGAGAGAGAGAGAGAGAGAGAGAGAGAGAGATACATTATTTATTGGCTTCATCTTCTTTGTCACCTTTATCTTCTTCATATATTTATTCATCTTTATCTCCTTCATCTTCATTGATCTTCTTTCTCATATTCTCTATCGCCTTATTCCTGTCTTCTTATCATTTTATTGTTTATATTTCCTTCCTTCCTTTATTTACTTTTTCAAATCGTCTCTTACTAGTCCGTCTCTTCAATTGCTTATTACATTTATATATATTTTTTGCGAAAGTCATATTCTCTCTCTCTCTCTCTCTGTCTCTGTCTCTGTCTCTGTCTCTGTCTCTGTCTCTGTCTCTGTCTCTGTCTCTGTCTCTGTCTCTGTCTCTGTCTCTGTCTCTGTCTCTGTCTCGTCTCTGTCCCTGTCTCGTCTCTGTCTCCCCTCTCTCTCTCTCTCTCCTCTCTCTCTCTCTCTCTCTTCCCTTTCTCTCTCTCTCTCTCTCTCTCTCTCTCCTCTCTCTCTCTTTTGACGTTTCTTTCCTTCTTTTTATATAATTTATGGGCTTCCCTATACTCCTCTTCCTCCTCTCCTATTTTATCTTTTATAACCTCACCACATACCTTTTTTTTTTCCCCTTCATCTTCCTCCTAATTCCTCTTCCTCCTCTTCCTCGACATTTTTGCAAACTGGCTTTATGGGTGAAAAAACTCTCCACAACTTGCAATATCCGTCAGCGTTTATTAAGAGAGAGGGATATATAAAGAGAGAGAGAGAGATATAAGATACTTTGGTCCTATCTAGACACTTTGCAAGTACCAACTACAAGGTTATTGATTATACAAAGTGCCACCACGCCAGGACGAACCTGGTGGGATTCGAACCGCTGACCTAATACGCAGGGACGCTGCATACGCGAGCTCACTCACGACTCTACCCAAACCCTGCCGGCCTGACGGGTAAGAGAGAAAGAGAGAGAGGGGGGAGAGAGAGAGAGAGAGAGAGAGAGAGAGAGAGAGAAGAGAGAGAGAGAGAGAGGAGAGACGAGGAGAGAGAGAGAGAGAAGAGAGAGGGAAATTAATAAATTCACTTATTCTAAAATGAAAAAGTGTAAATAAAAATAGTATCATAGATACAGAATGGCAAAAATAAAGGTGTTTGAAATACTCTGGCATATTAGTTTTCGGGGGGAGAGGGGGGTCAAATTTGCATAACGATTTATGAAGATGATGGTGATAAAATAAATAATGATATATATTTAATACAAATATATAATACAAAAAATATGGATGAAATGATTTGTTGTAATAATTTCCAACTTCTCTGTCTGTTTGTCTATCTGTTGTGTATGGTTGTGTGTGTGTGTGTTGTGTTGTGTTGTGTGTGTGTGTGTTTGTGTGTGTGTGTGTGTTGTGTGTGTAGTGTGTGTGTGTGTATGGGGGTGGGGTGTTTTATGTGCGTGTGTGTGTGTGGTGTGTGTGTGCGTGTGTGTTTTGTGTTTGTCTGTTTTGGGTTTTTTTATCCAGGTATTCCTTTACTATTTTTGGTCATCCCCTTAATGAAATTCCCTTTTTAGTGTCCTTTATGTGTTCCTTAGTATTAGCGTACCGATTATATATTTATGTGTTAATCTAGACTAAGACAGGATGTCCGAGTGTCTGAGTGTCGCCTAGCGGATGCTGAGTGCTGACACCTTTTGATGAGGTTATGTTGACGAAGTATCACGCCATGGCCCATAAGAATGAAGTGGACAGCAACCGGTGTCCCTTTATCCAAAAACGTAGACACACCTCGCCCCTGGCTCCGGACTGCACGCACAAGTTGTGTGGGGGTTGTCATCTCAAACGCTCTGCCCAAGGATGGGTGACGTGGATAGCCTGATCTTTGGGAACCAAAGACGTAAACACCTTCACTCAACGGCTCACCGGAACAACAGCTTCCGGGGAGGGTTTCCCCATATGCGGCAGACGCAGGACAGAACACGAGAGATTACGAGGAGACGCGTTACAGGGCGCTCCTACTCACGACACCTTTCAGAGTGTCTGTTTGTACTCCACACCCAGGAGGTGTGAGAGTACCTTGTCACGAAACTAACTGTTCTGGCTCTGTCTATTAGACACTAGTTTCATTGGCCGTTACTTAACGAACAGCGTGACATTATTTAATGTATAAACCTTCACAAGTGTACATATATATACAATATATATATATTTTTGTAGATATTGTCTTACTCGAATCCTTTGGCCACTAAAAAATACTTATAAAATTACGTAGAACCGCTCGACAACGATTAGCCCCATACATACCACTTTATTTGACGTGTACCTCTGGGCAACGAAGCAAGTTGCCAGCCCGTCAAGAGGCGTCATCCGGCAATCACCACTTACAGGTTAGTCAACCGTATCAACATGGAGTGAACCCGTTATCCGTAAAAAACATACTAAGAAGGTAACATAATTGGGCAGCGTGGGATATCTAAATAGCTGTGACCCCTGTTACCTGTAACAACACACAGATAAGGGTAACATAATTGGTGAAATAGCGGTGGAATGAGATAACATTACATCACGCAGAGCGTGCGTTACAAGGACATAATGGTAATGTCGTAACATAAAAAGACGACAACGGTAGTATGTGCAACATCAAATTGTAAAATAAGTTACGTGCCTTAAGTGAATAACTGGGACGAGTACATACTAATTAATACACGTGAAGAGGTGGAATATACCATGAACAAGTGAACAAGTAAACTAAGGAAGCTTGAGAGAGAGACAAGCGAGAGGATAAGGGAGTGAGAAGATTGCTCAATCATGCTGTGTCAAAACCTGACCTCGCGGAAGCGAGTCGGCAGTTCCTCACTGCTCACTGCTCCATCCACCACAAATTCTGTATATAGACAGGAGGACAAGATTCTCTTGCATTAATTGCTCTGGGACTACAGATTTTTTTCAAGAGGACAAGAACGAGGACGAGGACGCGTGGAATAAGAGGTTATCAAGAGGACGAGGACAAGACGTACAAGTTTTTATCATGGCACAGACGAGAGGACAAGAGTTGAATTTTTATAATGAAGACAAGACGAGAGGTACAACTAGCCGATTCTTTAATTTCCAATACTTCCAATTCAACAAACTCCTTGTCAACAGCCAGCCAGCCTCACAGCCTTACAGCCAGCCAGCCACCCAGCCTGTCTAGTCAGCATTCTTCACATCTGTACCAACGCCCTTGGAGAAACCCCCTTCTGATTCAGCAGTACGGAAGGACTTGCCTGTGCTGACTCTAACACAATGTTAGTGAGTATACAACATCTAGCTGACCTTACAAGAGACATACTTTAAAAACGCCACTCGTTTACATAAATAACACTTAGTGGTGAGATATGTATTTTCACATTTGTTTTTGCTTAAATAGCCATGTGAAAGAATTTCAAGTAATTAATTTGTTAGTTATTTTTCTATAGATGTTTTAAATATGCTTACCGCTAATATTTCATAATTTTTGTAATTCTTAATAATTTGTTAGCTTCCCTTATATGTAATATATATATATTCAATTTTCCTCCTTGAATTGCCTTAAAAGCCAGGAGATGGGAGATAATAGTTAACTTAATTAAAGTTTTACTTATGAATTTATTGACTCTTAAACAAAAGTTAGAATGTGAGTGAATTATTTGCTAGTATGTATAAGTATAGCAGATGTACTCCTAGTCTCTGAGGAAGCAGGAAATGACAGTACAGGGAAGTTAACCTTTTGTTTGAGGAATTAACTCTTGAATTGAGGGATAACTGTAATCACCTCCGAATACCTCAGTTTGTAACATAAAATATCCTTACTGCACCTCAGACAATCTCCTCTACTAACTCAAAGTCTAATTCTAACACATCCGTTGCAGGTAGTTTTTTCTTTTGCCCATGCCGAAGACTCTTCCTCAGGCCACTAGTGCTATTTCGCCAAGTTTATCTGCCAGGAAATATGTTTGTCTATGTAAGGATATTATAACACAAAAACTATTAATTTAGCAGCTCTTATCACTTCTTAGAGAATGATTAAATAAATACATTACTCTCTGATATGCAATGAAATAACATACATGCATATCTTAACGTGAAAATTTATATTACAGACCCGGAGTCTATATTTTTATTAGCTGAGAAGCTGGACTCCGTAAATAATAGGTTCATAGCAGCTCTTATCACTTCTTAGAGAATGATTAAATAAATACATTACTCTCTGATATGCAATGAAATAACATACATGCATATCTTAACGTGAAAATTTATATTACAGACCCGGAGTCTATGTTTTTATTAGCTGAGAAGCCGTACTCCGTAAATAATAGGTTCATAAATAAAAAAATAAAAAAATAAAAAAAAAATAATAAACTCTTAAAAACAGCAAATACCAATGTCAAGGGAAGTTACTGCCATTTTTTTTTGCACTCCCAGCACAACATTTTTCATTGAGTTATAATACTATTTGAGCTGAAATCAGTTCCTATCACTTTGAGGTGGTATGCAAATAATACATATGCATATCGTAATGTTGTGATCATTTTTAGTACCGACCCGGAGTCAGATTTTATTAGCATTACAAGCCGTATCTACTCCTTAAGTTTAAAGAAGCAGGTCATAAAATATAAATAATAAATAAATACTGCCAGTGCTATTACTCACGTGCTCAAGGCCCTGCTGTGTTTTATCTGCACTCCACACTTCGTGTTATTAAGTGACTACGCGGTAGAGTTTTGGCAAACGCACCTCTTAATATTTGCAGGGATATTAACACATTACTAACAGACTTTGAGTTCATTTTTATTCTAATAACTCATGTTTGGATTATGTTGTAAAGTATATTACCAGTTTATTGATGACCTTAAGTGCACTGTCCTTATATCATTACTCCTGTTATACCAAACACTCCTCTTTGCTATGTTGTCATGTAAACCCTCACCTTGTATAGGTATTTGTAAGGATTGGCAACACTGAGAATCGGTATAGATACACAACGACTTAACACCAGTTAGGTATACATGTCTTTATACAATGCGAGGACGCATTGTTATAAGGGGAAAGCGATATTAGCGTACTGATTATATATTTGTGTGTTAATCTATACTAAGACAGGATGTCCGAGTGTCTGAGTGTCGCCTAGCGGATGCTGAGTGCTGACACCTTTTGATGAGGTTATGTTGACGAAGTATCACGCCATGGCCCATAAGAATGACGTGGACAGTCAACCCGGTTTCTTGATGCGATCACGTAGACACACCTCGCCCCTGGCTCCGGACTGCACGCACAAGTTGTGTGTGTGTGTCATCTCAGCGCTCTGCCCAAGGATGATGACGTGGATAGCCTGATCTTGGGAACCACGACGTAAACACCTTCACTCAACGGCTCACCGGAACAACAGCTTCCGGGCAGCTTTCCTCATATGCGGCAGACGCAGGACAGAACACGAGAGATTACGAGGAGACGCGTTACAGGGCGCTCCTACTCACGACACCTTTCAGAGTGTCTGTTTGTACTCCACACCCAGGAGGTGTGAGAGTACCTTGTCACGAAACTAACTGTTCTGGCTCTGTCTATTAGACACTAGTTTCATTGGCCGTTACTTAACGAACAGCGTGACATTATTAATGTATAAACCTTCACAAGTGTACATATATATACAATATATATATATTTTGTAGTATATTGTCTTACTCGAATCCTTTGGCACTAAGAATACTTATAAATTACGTAAGAACCGCTCGACAACGATTAGCCCCATACATACCACTTTATTTGACGTGAACCTCTGGGCAACGAAGCAAGTTACCAGCCCGTCAAGAGGGCGTCATCCGGCAATCACCCCTTACAGGTTAGTCAACCAGTATCAACATGGAGTGAACCCGTTATCCGTAAAATAACCATACTAAGAAGGGTAACATAATTGGGGCAGCTTTGGGATATCTAAATAGCTGTGACCCCTGTTACCTGCAACAACACACAGATAAGGGTAACATTAGCTTAACACACCAAAGAGGAGGAGGAGGAGGAGGAAGAGGAGAGAGGGAGGAGGAGGAGGAGGAGGAGGAGGAGGAGGAGGAGGAGGAGGAGGAGAAGAGAGATGATGAATATTTCTGAAATGAGTGAATGAGAAAGAAGGAATAGAAAAATGTGTGAATAAGTAAAGGGAAAAACCATGAACAGGGAAGAGAAAGAAAAAGGAGGAAGAATATAGAAAAACAGAAAGGGGTACGAAGGGAAAGAAGAAAGGAAGGAAAAGGGTGAGAAAAGGAGAGAATGGGAGCATGAAAGAAGAGTAAGAAAGGAGTACTAAAGAAAATGAAATGAAAAGAGAAAAGAATAAGAGTGGAAGTACAGAAGAAAGGGAATAGAAAATTAAGGGAGATGGGGACGTTGCCGGGTAAATCAAGGAGGAAGGAGGGGAGGGAAAAACAGGGGTAGGTGTTGGTGGGAATTATGGGGAGGAAGAAGAATAATACTAAAGGGGAGGTTTGGTTGTGCAAGGAGGAAGGAGGAGGGAAAAGGGAAAAGGGAAAGGAGAAAGGAGGAAAGGAGGAGGAGGGAAAAAAAAATGCGAGGGTTGGAGGTATGGGAAGGAAGGTAATACATCCACTTGGAAAACGATAAAAACTCAGCGTTGGAAATTACCTCAATAAAAAATACAAATTAATGAGTTGTTGGATAATTATGTACTTCTCGCTTCGCCCTCTTCTCGCTCTCTCTCCCCCTCTCCTCTCTCTCTTCACATCTATCTATCCTCTCTCTATCTCTCGCTCTCTCTCTCTCTCTCTCGTCTCTCTCTCTCTCCTCTCTCTGCTCTCGCTTTCTCTCTCTCTCTTCTCTATCTCTCTCTCTCTCTCTCTCTCTCTATCTCTATTCTCTCCCCTCTGTAGAATAATATTCATCGTAAAAATTCCAGGTCCGAGAGTGGATGAGAGGAGAGAGAGAAGAGAAAGGAAGAGGAGTGGGAGACGAGATGGAGACGAGAGAGAAGAGGGACGAGAGAGAGAGAGACGAGATTGAGAGACGAGAGAGAGAAAGAAAGAGGGGGGGGAAAAAAAAAAGAAGGAGATAAGTTGCAAAAGAGGGAAATAGAGAGGGAAAAGACGAGAGAAAGAGAGAGAGAGGAGGGGGAAAAAAAATATTTAGTGCTTGAAACGTATGGTCATTGAAAAATTCTAGGAGGGAGTGTGTGGTGTGTGTGTGTGGTGTGTGTGTGTGGTTGTGTGGTGTGTGTGTGTGTGTGTGTGTGTGTTGTGGGGTGTGTGGTGTGTAGTGTGTGTGTGCGTGTGTCTTGTTGTGTGTGTGGTGTTAGTCATCCTAGTTGTATTATCTAGCGTATTTAAAACATGAGCCTGAGATACGCTCGTATGGGCACGTCTCCATAGCTACATAATAGGATTCACTTAGTGCTTAGTGTGTGGGAAGCAATCACCCAAGGAGGGGTTCGGTTGCACAAATCACGGCTAACCACCGGTACCCATTCACTGATGGGTGGACAGAGGTTTGGGTTTTTAGAAGACTGTCCGTCTGTCTTCGCTCCGCCTGGGATTCAACCCAGGACTTCTTGTTTGTGAGCTGAGCGTGCTAACCGCTACACTACGGAGTACCCTAGTTGTATGAGTGTTGTGTGGTGTGTGTGTGTGTGTGGTGTGTGTGTGTGTGTGTGTGTGTGTGTTGTGGTGTGTGTGTGTGTGTGTGTGTGTGTGTGTGTGTGTGTGTGTGTGTGTGTGTGTGTGTGTGTGTGTGTGTGTGTGTGTGGTGTGGTGTGTGTGTGTGTGTGTGTGGTTGTGTGTGTGTGTGTGTGTGTGTGTGTGTGTGTGTGTGTGTGTGTGTGTGTTTTTATAAACGAGATATGTTATTTTATTATTTAACCTCGAATTCAGAAGAAAATAAAGTTCATGCATAACAGTAATCAAACACACACACACACACACACACACACGTGCACACACACACACACCACACACACACATACCACACACACACACACACACACACACACATACACACACACGTGCACACACACATACACACACACACACAACACCACACACAACACACACACACACACACACACACACACACACACACACACACACACACACACACACACACACACACACACACACACCACACACACACACACAACACACACCACACACACACAAAAAAAAAAACCACATACACCTCTCTCTCTCTCTCTCTCCTCTCTCTCTCATCGCTCTCTTCTCTCTCTCTCGTCTCTCTCTCTCTCTCTCTCTCTCTTTTTCATCTCTCTCTCTCTCTCTCTCTCTCTCTCTCCCATCTCTGCTCCTCTCTCTCTCTCTCTCCTCTCTCTCTCTCTCCTCTCTCTCTCTCTCTCTCTCTCTCTCTCTCTCTTCTCTCTCTCTCTCTTTCTCTCTCTCTCTCTCTCTCTCTCATCTCCTCTCTCTCTCCTCTCTCTCTCTCTCTCTCCTCTCCGTCTCTCTTTCTTTAAGGCCATCAAATATTCACCATTACACTCTGCACTGACATGACTAAATTGTGTTAATCTCTTCCCTCGGTCATGTCAGGCACGTCACGCAGGCACACGAGGCCCGCCACGACACGTCATGTCACGTTACGACATGTTAAAGCTAGATTGATAGAGCCCCCCTTTACCCTTTAGTCATGTGGAGGGGAAAGGGGGAGATATAAAGGGGGTGTTAGGGGAAAGGGAGGAGGGGGGGAATATGACCACATAACATATGCGTTAAGGTTACAGGATATATACTAAAATCGAATCATCTCCTCTCCCCCCCCAATATGCCCCCCCCCCTCCCCCCAGCCCCCCCTAAGTATGATTTGTACTGAAGCGTGATTGGATGAAGATTGTGTCCCCCCTCCCTTTACCCCCTTCATTCTAGCGCCCCCCCTTTCCTACCCCACCCCTCACCCCATAACCATCGCGTCCGTAATTTATCATAAATAATAATTTATCATAAAATCATCATAAATGCTTCGTACGCCCTTACTACACATCCACGCCCTTCCATGACTCCCTTCCCACCCATCTGTCACGGTCCCTTCAGCTACCCCTTCATCCCTTCTACCAAAAAATTGAAGAGGATAAATAAAAAAAAAGTGGAAACACAGAAAACTAAACTCAAAGAAAAACTAACAAGAAAAGAATGAGAAAGAAAGATAAAACTTAAAGCCATGGAAATGGCTTTCAACATTTGTTTTTTATCTCATCAAAAGAAGTTAATTCTATTTCACATTTTTGGTTTCTTGAATATATACTTAGATTTTTTTAGAACGATGACATAAATTTGTGATAAACATACAATTTTATTCATCACAGCGCGTATTATTCATTTAGATTATCATATTATAGACTATCGATCATTCATTCAGTAAACTTTAGTCTGGAAATGTGACTGCAATAGAAATACATTAATAAATAAACAGATACTTGAAATAATAATGTCCGGTATTACCATTATTACCAACATTATCAGTAACATCATTATTATTATTACAATGATGAATGTTATTAGTGATAGAAGTGATACAAATATTATTATAGTATATTACATTTACACAAAACGACGGAAACATATATAACAAAATAGAAAATACCGATTATAATTAAAACCAAACAAAAAATTCACTGCTACATAAATCATTTCACGTAAACGAACATTAAATCAAAGAAAACACAGAGATAAAGAGAGAAAAAGAGGCAGAGAGAAAAACATAGACATAGAGAGAGAGAGAGAATGAGGGGAAAATAGGAGATAGATAGAAGAAACAGAGAGTAGAGAGAAAACAGAGATAGAATAGAGATGATGATAGATAGATAGAGATAGATAGAGAGAAGAAGAGAGAGAGAGAGAGAGAAGAGAGAGAGAGAGAGAGAGAGAGAGAGAGAGAGAGAGAGAGAGAGAGAGAGAGAGGAATAAAGAAAACGGGAAAGCTAAAGATAACCAGTAATTAGATTGATTGCTCAACCAGACCCCAAAGTCCAGTGAAAAAGAAAACGAAATATAGAGGAGTTGCGGCTTGAGGAAACACGCGGAACCAATCACAGCGCGCCACGTCACGCCTCCCTCAAGGTCGACAGCCAATTAGCGGCGGCCTTGGATGTCAACACTCGACCCAGAACAATCAGTAATGAGGAAAAAAGCGACAAAAAAGAACCTTCAGAACTTATCCCTTTGAGGTGGATGTGGAAATGCAAGAGGAAAGTGGAAGAGGAAAATGTATGTGTGTGTGTGTTTTTTATGGAATTGTGGATTGCTGGGTTTTTTTTTCTCTCTCTCTTTCTCTCTTTCTCTCTCTCTATCTCTCTCTCTCTCTCTCTCTACTAGGCGAATAACCATGAAAGGATTCCCTTATGAGAGAGAGAGAGAGAGAGAGAGAGAGAGAGAGAGAGAGAGAGAGAGAGAGAGAGAGAGAGAGAGATGAGAGGGGGAGGGGGGGGGCGGGAGAGGCAGCATGACGTGCTGTGGGTGCTCTGTCTTTGAAGGTCAAATTACTGTGGTTCAGTTGTTGGTGCTGCAGTGCAAGTGTGCTAGGTAGGTTAAGGCCCGGTTCACACGTATCGACTTTTCGCCGTGCGCAGTCCCGGACAAGACGTCGTGTCCGTGAAGAGCGCGCCGTGGTATGCAGGACTTTTCGCCGTGAGTCACACGATACGACCACCGCGCGTCCCTACCGTCAGTTGGCTCCATTCTCTCATTATGGACAGAATAACTAATATAATATATTAGTTACTTGATCAGTAGTTACACCTGCTGTATCCATGAATAAATTATGTTATTTTTAGAGGTGGACCGAATATCGATGTTTCGCTATTTGCAGATGCGGATGTGATGTAGATATTTAATATCAATATTTGCAGATGCGGATATTTTTAGCTATGAAGAGTTTTAGCCACAAATTATTGAAATTTAAGGATGCTAAGAGATGAGTAAAAATGTATCATTAATATACTATTAAGAATAGGGGAAACAAAAATATACTAATCAAATTTTGCGACAATTTCAATGATATGTGTTTGTGTTACCACTACACAAACATTGTAACGCATCCGATTTCCTATAAACATCAGGCGAGAAGTGACAACCCGATACCCGCAAAAGTCCAAAACGAAGATAGTTCAGGCGACTTGAGCGAGTGTGGCGCGCGCGCGCTCTCTCTCTCTCTCTCTCTCTCCCTCTCTCTCTTCTCTCTCTCTCTCTCTCTCTCTCTCTCTCTCTCTCTCTCCTCTCTCTCTCTCTTCTCCTCTCTCTCTCTCTTCTCTCCTCCTCTCTCTCTCTCTCTCTCCTCTACTCTCCTCTCTATCGTCCTCTCCTCTCTCTCTATCTCTCGTAGATTGATTAGCTTTCCTCGATATAGATGAATATGACAGCTTTCTGGTTTGAAATTTATTAGCATAACAGAACACAACGTGTGCGAATGGGAAAAGCATATCAGAAATCTTTTGAAATTCCATATGGTGTGCCACAAGGTCAGGTACTGGAGCCATTTATTTTAATATCTGTAATGATTTTCACACATATCTCTACGTCATGTACTCCAAATATTTGGGCGACCAAATCTCTAGCATACCGGCCACCATTGACAAACTTGATGAGCTCATCTCCTCAGGCGAACAAACACACTGCCCTAAGAAAAACTACTGGTCCATGCAAAATGGTTTGATGTTGAACATAAAAAGACCATGTTTGTGGAAGCAGAAGTATATCTGTGAGAAATACCACCAAACACCTGCTTAAGAGTTGACGATGCGTGATTGTGTCCAAGTAATTTTAAAAATCTTGATCAATTTCGATAATTATTATGAATTTTTGATAGCCACATAAATGAAATTAGAAGGAAAACTCTTGGTACTTGATTTATGTAAACGAATCAAAAATTTAAAAACACGAAAATCATTCACTCTCTGCTTGAGCATCATTAACTACGCATTTAAAATATGGGTCCACTATACAACCAACTTATTCAAGTCAAATCAAAACTTGGCAAAATAGCGTTGAAGGGCGCCAGGAAAAGGAAAAGTTTGCAAAAGGAATTACCACNCTTAATTCCCTTGGAGGTGGATGTGGAAATGCAAGATGAAAGTGGGGAAAGTGTAGGTGTGTGTTTTTTTTAGGGAATTGTGGATTGCTGGGTTTTTTTTTTTTTCTCTCTCTCTCTTTCTCTCTCTCTATCTCTCTCTATCTCTCTCTCTCTCTTCCCTAGGCGAATAACCATGAGGATTCCCTTATGAGAAAGAGAGAGAGAAAAGAGAGGAGAGAGAAGAGAGAGGAAGAGTAGAAGAGAGAGAGAGAGAGAGAGAGAGAGAGAGAGAGAGAGAAGAGGAAAGAGAGAGAGGAGAGAGAGAAGAAGAGGAGAGAGAGAGAGAGAAAGGGGGGGGGGTCCAGGCAAAACGTGCTGTGGGTGCCCCGTCTTTAAAGGTCAATACGGGTGGTTCAGGGGTTGGTGCTGCAGTGCAGTGTGCTAGGTGGGTTTAGGCCCAGTCACCGTATCGACTTTTCCGCGGTCCCAGTCCCGGACAAACCGTGTCCGTGAAGAGCGCGCCGTGGTATGGAGACTTTTCGCCGTGAGTCACACGACACACACCGCGCGTCCTACCGTCGTTGGCTCCATTCTCTCATTTGGCGATAACTAATATAATTATTAGTTTACTCTAATCAGTAGTTACACTTCTTTCCATGAATAAATTATGTTTTTTTTTAGGGTTGGCCCGGGATATCGATGTTTCCCTATTTGCAGATGCGAATGTGATGTACATATTTAATACCCAATATTTGCGATGCGGATATTTTTAGCTATGAAGAGTTTTTAGCCACAAATTATTGAAATTTAAGGATGCTAAGAGATGAGTAAAAATGTATCATTAATATACTATTAAGAAATGGGGAAACAAGAATATACTAATAAATTTTGCGCAATTTAAATGATATGTGTTACCACTACGAAAAGCACTGTAATGCATCCGATTTCCTGAAAACATCGGGCGAAGAGTGACAACCCGATACCCGAAAACGCCCCAACACAAGACCATAGATTTAGGCGACTGAGCGAGTGTGGCTCTCTCTCTTTTCTCCCCTTTCCTGTCTCTCTCTCTCTCTCTCTCTCTCTCTCTCTCTCTCTCCTTTTCCCCCTCTCTCTCTCTCTCTCTCTCCCTCTCTCCCTCTCTCTCTCTTTCTCTCTCTCTGTTTTGGAAAGGTTATTAGTCCTGCATTAAATTCTGATCTATTCATATATTATAGTTTTTTTTTTTTCATAAATTTCTGTCTTGTTATTGAAACTTCAAGATTACTTCAATCGGTATCTTTATTACTATTATCTTATCATTATTATAATTATTTATTACTTTGATATTCAGTATTGATATTATTGTTTCTATTATGATATTATCATTATTATTATTTATATATAATAAAATATTTTTTTTCTCATCATTGTTTTTTATCGATATCATTTTTATCACTATTAATATTATCATCATTATTATCATCATTGTCTTCTTTTTTACCATTATTGCTATTATATTTATTTTGATTATTATCACTATTTATCATAGTTATTATTATTGAGTCTTATTATTATTTTTACTATACACATTTTTTTTTCTTCACTACCATTATTAGCATTTTTTTTTTATTATCATTATTATTATTATTATTACAGGTATTGTTATCTCTTTTCTTACTTGAAATTATTAGGTATGTCAATGTATAATTTATCAATAGTCCACTTAAGTCCACGAGAGACAACGAAATTATCATAGCATGAGGTCCATAAAAGAGCTTCGGCTTAATGGACCGTGGCTTATACGACTGTATGATTGATTATGAACACTATTGTATTACACCAAGCCAAATAAACTATCAAGTATCAAGTATCTCTTTCTCTCTCATCTGCACAAACATCCCAGAATATTTCCTTTAAATCAGTTTCACATTATTTCCTCTCTCTCTCTCTCTCTCTCTCTCTCTCTCTCTCTCTCTCTCTCTCTCTCTCTCTCTCTCTCTCTCTCTCTCTCTCTCTCTCTCTCTCTCTCTCTCTCTCTCTCTCTCTCTCTCTTGGGACAGAAAATTGGGACAGAAAAGGCGGTGCCTTTACTTATCTCTATCTGTTTATATACACACAATTATAATGTGTGAGCCAAAGAAAGCTCTGTGAGCAGAAACGCAAGCAGCTTTCCTTAACCTTCATTCGTATATACACACAATTATGATACTGAATGCTGGAGAGCAGCGTCGCCGGCGAGTCAAACACGGCGAAACGTGGATACGTGTGAATGCGTCCATAGAGTGCTGTGTACTTTTCACGCCGTCCAGGACAAAACGCCGTGAATTTTTGAAAAGGGCGTCTTAGCGACCACGGCGGCCGTCTCGGACATTCCGCCGTGTCCGACCTCGGTCAATACGTGTGAACGCGTCCATAGACACATATGGTTATTTGCATTCACGACGTCTTGTCCGGGACGGCGCACGGTGAAAAGTCGATACGTGTGAACCGGGCCTAACAAGTGTCATAGAAAGTGTTAGAAAACAGAAAAATAGGATCAGGGCTTTAGAAAGACCTGAAATTAAGTAAAAGTGAGTGAAGTGATCGCACAGCCGCCGTAACCTTGGCTGCCTCTTGTCCGGCCTGCATATTCACGAACTGCACTCCCCTGGCTCCCTCCGATTCAAGTGTGTGGAATTCTAGAGTTTTGTGGCAGACCCAAAGAAAACGCGCGCGCAGCAACACACCCTATGGTGGAAGAAACATGCTTTTACTCTGTCCTACGTAATTATAGCCCGGGTTCTTATATGTTTATTTGTTGTGTATTTACATGTATTGTTAAGATAATAGCAGCAAACGGGCGCAAAAGGCGTAAAAGATATGTTTACGGGGATAAATAAGCTGAGAACGGCTCAAAAATAAATTTTAAAACAATATATCGAAAAACTAAGTCCAGATTCGTGATCAGCACGTACGAAAGCTAATAGAAACCAAGTGTCATCAAAGTCTGGGGCCAAACAAAAATTGGCCAAATTTTGAAGGCTGGAAAATGTCGTGAAAAACACATTTAATGAATATCTCAAGAACCGTAGCAGCTAGGCGAAAACGATATAGAGTATAAACGATTCAGCCTGCGACTGTGGTTCCCCTGGTATAAACATATTAAAATTTCATCAATAAATAATCCAAGAAATCAAAGTTTTGTAAAGGTAAAAAAATTAATTATATCTCAATAACTTGATTTGCAAAGAAAGAACGGATAGATGTATAGGGTAGATCTCGTTAAGCTGGACATAATTTATTCATGTTGATTTTCGTCTAGGGTCAATAGTTGCATTGTAAAATGGATAAAACCAAATGAAGCCAGATTGTTGGTATATTTTTTATGCATTTGCAGTAGGGTGGGGTGAAAATTTTCAGAATTGTTTATCTTTATTGGGTAGTTATAAAAACTTGCTAAGGGGTCTAAACAACATGTTGACATGAAATAGAAAAAAAAAAAAAAAAAATTATGGCTAGCACATTCAGCTTGAAAATCACGCAATTTTTTTTTTTTTTTTTTTTTCGAGGCCGAATGGCGTTTTGCTGTATCTAAATGTGCTTAGACTGCAAAACCATTATTTGTATTGTACAATTTTAACAAGTAACTGCTTGAATTTACACAAACAAACAAAGAACACTAACATAGGAACATAGTTCACTTAATTTCTTTTCATAGTTTTTCATATTTTATGTTGAATTTTGGTTTCAAATTTGGGCATTTTAGCCTGCGACTCCAACCGGACCCGTATAAACCCACCGCGGCTTTCCTTCCCACAGACCGCCGCCGAAGCTTCCGTAACAAGCTTGATATGTCTCTCGACTGCTTGCGTGTGACAGGGGTAGCGTGAAAAGCCGACGATTGGCGTGACATCCTCGTGGATGAAGCGTAGAAGAGTCTCGTCATCAATCTTCATGGTAACCGGTGGTTCCGTGATTGGTTCCTTGCGCCAGTCAATCATAGAAGTGTAGTCTTCGGCTTCAAAGTTCAGAGTTGGCACCTTAAAGACCCTGACCGTGCCCGGTTTCGCTTCTTTTCTTGCTTTCATGATGCGACGTACACCGAGTTCGCGTATATGGGGTCGAGCGTCGGTTATCATACTGAGAAGAAGATTCTCGGGATGTCCGAAATAACCATTTCTTTGTATAACGGGGTCGACGACACGATGAAGATCTTTCTTCATGTAGCGAGATGTGTTGATCGTTTCAAACACGTGCCTTCCTCCATCTTTGCACGAGGGTTTCATCTTTATCGCAAACCACATGGGTGCATGAACTCTGACAATGAAGAGAACAAGCTCTTTGAGTTGATCTGAGGGTTCGCTGTAGACACATACAGACGTAGAATGCGATTGCCTGTAGTTAACAATCTCGAATGATTCATTAGACGCGGATTTCGTAGAGAAAGGTCAACAGGACACACACCGACTGATATGGCGTTACACATGTCGTGAAGGTACTTCTGATCTGTTGATAAATCATCAGCGAGTGTCGAGGGCATTTCACACTGAATGTGTGAAAATGTCACTAGCGGTAAAGCTTCACAGGTTTGGTAGTTGTTTACCGATCGGTCCCTGAGAAGCCTTTTGGTCCTGTGGTCTTTCCGTCGAGATGAGTGAAGAGATGCCTCAATGGAAGCTCATTCGCGTGAAGTTGGCAGATGAAACAATTAACTGGTCGCTTTAGAGACAATTCAAACAATCGAACGGTGCCGCCTTTTACTCCAGTGTTGACTACTGTGCCGTCGCATCCCAGAGCCATTATTTCTGTTTTATTTACACATCTCTCGTCTAAATATTTTATCAGTTCAACTGTTACAACTTTGCTAGAGCCGCCGGTTGGAGTTATGTGTCCAAGATAATACGACCCCGGTTCAGATATGATTACTATATGTTCTTCGCTCGTGACCTCTCGATGTAACTTTCCGTCATCTTTTCTCACTTGCACCATGGTCTTGTCTTTGCGACCGTCAAAATAGAAGCCGCTGATGTCATTGTCTCTTTCCTCGCGCACTTGACTTCTTTTCTTGCTTCGCTCGCGTCTTATCTTGCTTCTGTCTATCACATGACTGACATCGCCTTCGTGAACTATTCCGATGTCCTGTAGTACAGCACTCGTTATACTTGCTGCCACCCGGTCCGATAACCTATGACGGTCACACGCTAACGCTACAGACGGAAGCTTCACTCTCATCTGATTACCTTTAGCTTCCTGCTTTGGCGTTGATTTTTTAGGCGTGTTCGCAAACATTTCAGAGTCGCTATCATCACTCGTAACATCGTCATTAGAATTAGAAGGGAGGGAGGAGGGAGGGAGGGAGGGAGGGAGGGAGGGAGGGAGGGAGGTAGGTACATTTTTTGGCGCGACGACTAAAATTGTGGACCTTTTTCGCCGGTTTTTACGGCATTTTTTCTGATAAATAGGCGTGATTTTCAAGCTGAATGTGCTAGTCAAAATTTTTTTTTTTTTTTAAAATTTTACGCCGTCTTGTTTATTATAACAGTTAGAAAGTTTTTAATGCTACCCAAAAGAAATTTAAAAATATCATAATTAAAATTGCCACTTTCACTCCACCCTAATTTGCAGTCCAAAATGTTGAAAATTTGTATTTTCATACATTCGTGAAATTCGTGTGAATAAGAATTGTACATCTTTCGATGTGCAATAATATTTGTTATATATTATTTCCTCAAAGAATTTTATTTTTTTTGTGAAAAGGGCGTAACAAATATTTACAGAGATAAATAAGTTGAGCACGAATATGTCTATTCCTGCTGCACGTATATATATATATATTTTTTTCTTCTCTCTCTCTCTCTCTCTCTCTCGTCATCTCTCGTCTCTCTCATCTCTCTCCATCTCTTCATCTCTCTCTCTTCTAATCTCTCTCTCTCTCTCTCTCTCTCTCTCTCTCTCTCTCTCTCTCTCTCTCTCTCTCTCTCTCTCTCTGAATATAGCAGGTTTGTACTTCTAGCAGTAGATTCTTACTTTTCAAAAAAATTTGATTTATATTTTATTAAACGAAAATATAGCAACAACTTATTTTCTCAATACGATGTATGAATTTTCTCACTCATAGTACTTTGTATATCTATTTATCTAGAATGTATCATATGCTTAACAATACGTTAATACATCTCTCTCTCTCTCTCTCTCTCTCTCTCGATATGTATAATATATATATATATATATATAATATATATATATATATATATATATATATATATATATATATATATATATCTGATATATATCTAAGTCTCAATGCACTATTGTCTAAGTTAGTGACATGAACGTTGTGTAGACATGCAGATCGCAATGTATTGGAATATACATCCCGTGCTCAACTTATTTATCCCTGTAAATATTTGCTACGCCCTTTTCTCAAAAAACTATTCTTCTTTGAGGAAATAATATACAAGAAGTATTATTGCACATCGAAAGATGTACAATTCTTTTTAACAAGAATTTCATGAATGTTTGCAAATACAAATTTTCTACATTTTTGGGCTGCAAAATAAACCAAAAATCTGGCTTGATTTGGTTTTATCCATTTTACAATGGAATTATTGACCCTAGACGAAATTCGACATGAATAAATTATGTCCACCTTAACGAGATCTACCCAATGCATCTATTCGTTCTTTCTTAGCAAATCAAGTTATTGAGATATAATACGTTTTGTGACCTTTACAAAGCTTTGATTTATTGGATTATTTATTGATGAATTTTTTATTTGTTTATACCAGGGGAACCACAGTCGCAGGCTGAATCGTCTATACTCTATACCGTTTTCGTCTAACTACTACGGTTCTTGAGATATCCATGAAAATGGGTTTTTCACGACATTTTCCAAGGATTTCTCATTTGCCTTCAAAATTTGGCCAAATTTTGTTTGGCCCCAGATTTTGATGACAAGGAGGACTTCCTATTAGCTTTCGTACGTGCTGATTACGAATCTGGACCTAGTTTTTCGATATATTGTTTTGAAATTTCTTTTTGAGCCGTTCTCAGCTTATTTATCTCCGTAAACATATCTTTTACGCCTTTTGCGCCCGTTTGCTGCTA
>JACEEZ010008880.1:69558-114558 GCA_016584305.1 Chionoecetes opilio | reverse complement strand
ACACACACACACCGCGATGGTCAGGTTGATAACGTGCTGGTCTCCCATTATGTGGGTAGGCGGTTCGAATCCTCGCGCTCCCGGGGATTTTTGACTGACAAATTCGGGCGGTTACTGTCCCACTTGAGCAAGGGGATGGGGGTGTGTGGTGTGTGAGGTCCAAGCATTGCCCAAAGATAGGTAATAATGAGCTCCAAGCTCGCACTGTGAGGGTGAAAACTGGCGATCACGCGCCAGCTCGCGTGGACAAGACCATGGGTGAATAACACACACACACACACACACAACAAGAGAATGTTCCAAACTTACAGACAGGCAATCGTGTTTCCCTGTTGCTGTTATGTGACGCGAGGGAATAATGTTGCCAGACAAACATTGTAAACACACGTGATAGGTCCTGAACAAATAATTAAAGTCTTCCCCCCCAAACAAGTGAAAAAATATAATAAACAAATAAATAAATAAAATAAATAAAAACATCTTCCACCTCCTTCACACTATTACCAACCCCTTCAAAACACCTTACATTTTGCACCCTCATAATCTTGTATTTATTTTTTTATATATATTTTTCCTATGTAACTACGTGAAGTAGCCTCAGACAAGTTCCCGAACGTCTTTAGCGTTGCTGTGTGCGGGGCTCAGAGATTCAAAGTGGCTGTTCATGTGTTGTTCTGGACTATACCTTTACGCGAGTAATTATTCACACAGGTAGACTCACCTTCAAATCGTAGATGATGAGTCAATGTCCAGTAATTCACGTTTCTTTTAATCTGTTTACGTTGGAATGTTAATCAGTGGTTTCGTGAGGATGTAGAGAGACGCCAGGGTAATTCAATCAATCAATCATTGGGAGCATACGCCGGGGGGCGCGTCGCCTCGCCCACCCTACGACGCCACTCCCGGGGGTCACCACGCGCGAGTTCCCATGCAGGCTCCTTTCCCATACCAAGCAGCTCTCGACAAGAAACCTCAACTTGCCCCAGCCACGAGCCTTGTGGGCACCCCCTTGGCCTCCTCCACGCCGGATTGTCTCTTACAGATACAACCCGATGAGAAGGATCGGTTTCAGGGTAGCGTGCCACATGCCCATATAGCCGAAGTTGGCGCTGACGGACTATGCAGGTAATAGGCCTCGATTCAGTCTCACGGTGCAATCGCTGATTTGACACGTAATCATCCCAGCGATACCCCATGATTCTGCGAAGACACTTATTACCAAAGGCATTGATTCGTCTCTTCAAGTCACTATTTAGTGTCCATGTCTCACAACCATAGAGTAAGACAGGGATCACAAGCGATTTGAAGATCCGGATCTTTGTCCTCCTGAACAGGTACCGACAACGCCAAATACTCCTGCTGAGCGAGTCCATAACACCGTAGGCTATGCCAATCCGCCGTAAGACTTCTTGACGTAACCCGCCGTCATTATGGACTGCGCTACCAAGGTATGTAAAACTTTCCAAGATCTCAATGTCCTCGCCACACGCATGAACAGACTGTACTGCTTCATCTAGTAAGTCCTCCAAGCACCTAGACCTTGTTCTTGAGCCATGGAGGACCTCAAGTCCCAAAGGCTTGCCTGCCTCGTGCAGCGCCTCGAGAGGCCATCACCCAGGACCCTCCAGCGCCTCAGCAAAGATTACTGCAATCATCGCAAAAACAAGATCAGGATCTGTTTTGCCGACGATGCTCCACAATCACTTTGATCTACAACCTTGTCCAATACCCAGTCCATACAAGCGTTGAAAAAGTGGATGGGGCATAGGACCGCACCCTTGACTCACTCCTGTATTCACAGGAAAGAAGCCGGTACACCCGCCCCACACTCACATCAACTCTCAGTCCCCAGAATACAGACCATTTTATTCAAACCACTAGTCCCCTGCAGGAATCCCTCGAGTCGCAGAAGATCCCAGATGAACTCACGATGCACTGAGTCAAATGGGGGCCCCCCCCCCCCGGGGGGGGGGGAGAGGGGGGGGGGGGGGGGGGGGGGGGGGGGGGGGGGGGGGCGCCTTCTTGAGATCAACATAGCTGCAATCATCCCCTGTCGAAACCACGTCGGCGTTCCCACCAGGACCGAAGCGCTAGGATACGGTCCGTTTGTTGATTACCAGGCGTGAACCAGAAAAAAAAACCCTTTTTTTGCTGGAAGTCCTCTGATTCTTCACCGATTGCTGCGAATCCGTGTCAGCAATAGATGGGCAAGCACCTGCCTGGTACGCTAGCAGTTTAATACGCGGTAATTGTTGCAGTCCCTGACGGTCCCCCCTTTCCCTTTGCCAGAATGGGGACGAACGCACCCCCTTTTTCCGTCAGGAGAAATGGTACCTTGTTGCCACACGGCAGTCAAGGACAGCATGCAACCCGTGGAATCATGGCCTCCCCCCCACTTTAGGAGCTCCGCATGATATTACAAACACCACTGCCTTTCCACCCCTCAACTTTTGCTACAGCCTCCCTGCTTCGTCCAAGAGAGGGTGCGCTTTCGTCAATGGGAGGATCGGCATTCCCTGCCTGTAACCCAGTGGTGTGAAGCTGTTCAGTTTGGAGGGTCCACCTGAACAACTGCCCAAAGACTCAGCCCAACGAGTCATCTGCCCATCCATGTCCGACACGATGCGCCCATCTCTGTTCGAATAGCACTCGCCCGAGAAGGAGACCAGGGGAAATTGAGGTAGTATTATTGTGTTAATCTACATTATACACTTTTGACGAAATTATACGGAGTCCCTGTTAACCTTCCGTCTCTCCCCTGTGCTAGCACTCCTCGTCTCCTATGGGTTGGCAGAGAGAGCTCCGTGCCCCCTGCCAAGCAGTTGACAACTACCCTGTTTATTTATCTACCATATACTTCTGCTCCACTATTTAACATATAGTAATGAGCAAGTAATGTTTTCTACCACAGAATAAACTGATAATATAACTATCTATATAAACATCTATTATATTACCATTTTATTTATAAGAAATTAAAAAAGATGCATAATAATGGGACGTGACATCTCAATATAACCATGCTGACCTCTATCTTTTGCTGAGTCTGCAGTAACTAGGTGAGCCGGCCCCAATGGTTGCCACACCCATACGAGCAGCATAGCAGTAGGTAACTCCAATGGTTCAGTACCACCTTTCGTCATAAACCAACCCTTTCCCCAAGGAAAACTCCCAGTGTTAACTCGCGCTGGTCCACCTGTGGTGTTAACAACCATGCTTATGTGACATGTCCTGCGCTGACAGTGTCTAAGTGTCGCTCTACGGCCAATGGTTTTTTACTTTACTGGGACCATCGAGACACACTTCGCTGTCCTATAGGTGCATCAGGAACCGGCCACTGGAAAAAAACATGCATCGCCATACGATCGGGGATTCATGGGTCGCCGATAATCGTGCCTTCACGAGTTTTCGCAGCCCGCTGTAAGATTTCACGCAAGCGTAGAGACATGGAATTGAGGGAACTACCCAGTCGGTGGCCCTCCCTTATGCCTCTCTTTCCCTGTGAGTGGATTTGACTATAGGAGAGTCCAAGAGACATAGAGAATCCATCGCCTTTAACTGCTTCCTTTTATTGTTTATTAAACCTTTAGTTGAGATCTATTCAAATTCGATCAGACTTCATTGTGCTAAACCCAACAGCCCGTCTACAGGAGCTGAAAGTGGGGATGCTACATACAACTCCATACGAACTGGAGGGAACCCCTTTGTTCAGATTAATAGGTAAGATCACTGTTCCTTTATTTTTAAAGATGACCTGTGACCCCCTTCCACATTCAAATCACTCTGGCTAACGGCCACCGCCACCACGTGCACTCCTCTTTAAGCCTCATACGACTCCTCAGAGAGAACATTTACAGTAGCTTCCCGTGTCCCAAGCCAGGGAAAGGTTTTTGATGGTCTTATCTTCGTGGGTATTGCCTTGATGTTTGGTTTTCTTGCAGGCAGCCACAATTATTGTGTGTAAATCGACAAATCGCGCGCGCCTGC
Organism: Chionoecetes opilio; assembly: GCA_016584305.1. Lineage (NCBI taxonomy): Eukaryota > Metazoa > Arthropoda > Malacostraca > Decapoda > Majidae > Chionoecetes > Chionoecetes opilio. The sequence continues at coordinate 110,571 of JACEEZ010008880.1, read as the reverse complement.
GCGGATGAAACTCTCTCACGGTTGTGTTTGAGTTTAACCTGAAGGTGCGTCGAGTCTCGCATGTCTTCCCCCGTAACGACTTACCTCTCACAGCAGCCCCCTTTGCTCATGTGTTTGCGCGAGCTTTGTTTTATCTGGTAGCATCGGTCGGTAATGTTATTACCCGTAAGGCCTACCGTGAAATCGCGCATAGTAGACTCCCTACTTATTCTGTGCTTTTTGCTGCTGTCCCCATCCCCCGTAAGGAAAATGGAAGATTTTTCTCCCTGGTTGAGTGACTCCCCTTGGAGCCGTGGGTGGCGTTTGTAGTGTTGATTATCACCCACTGACGATGCCTTCCGCATTTCCTGCGCGCCTGCGGAGGCATTTCTTTTATCCGTATTCCCCCTTGTTGCAGTAGGAACAAATTATTGCCTCTCTCGCGCTGCCACTGCAATAAGATGCTGGGAGGTGTTTATTTTTGGTGTTGAATAGGAGTATTTACTCCGGAACTTCGGTTGTGAAAGCCGTTTTTATTTTTTATTGAGTGTTTCTGTCTCCATAAGCTGGCGTCAAGGCTTTTTATGAAATCCACTAACTTGTTACTTAGGATGAGGGCAAGGAAAGAGCTGCCCGACGCACCTTCCCTGGACATGTAGCATATAGAACAACAGTTCCAGAAATTTGGACATATATTATCCATACTAATTTATGTTCCATTACCCGATGTGCCTCCGTTAGAATTTTGATGCACCCCTCTGTTTTAACGTATTTAGCCGCGATAGAACCATCCCATAAAAACAAAAAAAAAAACAAACGGTTGCGACGACAAATTTGTTTATTATAGTCATTCATATCATGACTTACTTGTTTCACTCTACGGTTGTTTTGCTGCTCCACCACTGCAAACTCTCAGAAATTCTCCCTGAATTTATCGTAATCTTGCCTAATCTTCCGGGCAGACAGTGCTGTGCTCCTGCCATTAATTTGTTGAGCCTCTCAATCCAGGTTGTAGTCTAGATCGAATGAAAGCCATTTATCTGCTGGCCTGTATACATCTGACTTACTCATTCATTCTACACAGAGCGAGAAATTGATATCAACTTTGTCTGCAGCATCTCCACTAAATGGTCGCACGGATTTCGCTTCTGTGGGTAACACCTTAAATGAAGTAGGAAAATACCGGCCACAGGGTTGGCTGCACAGCTGTGATTGGAGTCGTCATTGTATGAGTTGTTGCAGCTGTGTAGAGGAGTAAAGTTAGTGGAGTAGTAGTACCAGTAGTAGTATAGCAGTAGTAGTAGTCCAATAGTAGTGTAGTAGTAGTAGTAGTAGTAGTAGTAGTAGTACTAGTAGTATCCTGCATAGTGGAATACTGCTTACCGCTCCTCGTGTAGTTTATTTAAGTCCTGGGGTTTAAATCATCTACTTTTCTTTTTTCGTTCCGCCGATGCAGCAAGATTTCCCTTTACTTGAGATAAAATCACATTATTAAGCCCTTCTAGCTCCTTCCTCCTTTTGGCATTTAAATGAGACAATAACGTAGTTATCATATATTATTTCATACGTAAACGCCTCCAATAAATGGGTGAAAGAAAATTGGGTTAGAGCAATAATAAGTTACGGATGTCCTCCGCTTACAAGTCCACTTTGGCCTTCCTAACGAAGAAATTCTCCTTGCACAGAAAGAAAACGCTTTAAGGGCAGACTATTATTCACTGATAAGAATTTATCAATGAGATGAAACTAAAATAATTCCTCATGTTTGTGTAATTGTAGTGTTTAGCTAAATGCTTGTAGCTACTTAACTTAATTAATGCTTGTAGCTGTAGAACCAGGATGTACGTATCGTCCAAGGTATGTCCCTCGTTGTCTTCGCGATGATGGAGAGTCCCCCCTCGTCACATGACAAACTCTGGGAATCTTGTCCTGACCAGTCCTTCTGGCGTTGATATAATGAGTAATTGTTAGATGGTGAAATGAGTAACTTTTAATTACCCAGGGTCACTAGTCGCAAGGAAATAGTTCTCAATTCATCACTCATTAACTCCCTTCCATTACACATCGCTTCTTCCTCGGAACAGTGTCGACGGATGATAATTGGAAGTGTTGAGATGAGTCACCCGTGAGTTAGGTGGTAGTGGAGGCTTGTACTGAGGCCTTGTACTCGCTGAGTCAGCTTGTCTCGACCTTCAACCACCGTCTCTCTTGTCCCTCTGTTGTCCTTAATGTATCGTTCACTCGCCAAGCTGCTGCTTGGTTAAAAAAAAATCGTTTTTGTTTCAAAAAGTTTTTTCTCCCTCACAACCACGAATTCCAACACACAGTTTCAACGTAATTGTAATTGTTCAGCACTGATAATAATATTCGTGCCACACGCCGCCACCAATTGTTTCTGGATTATAACCTTTACGCAAGCAATTATTCACACAGTAGACTCACCTTCAAATCGTAGATGATAGTCACTGTCCAGTAATTCACGTTTCTTTTAATCTGTTTTCACTTTGGAATGTTAATCAGTGGTTTCGTGAGGATCTAGAGGACGCCAGGGTAATTGAGGTAGTATTGTTGTGTTAATCTACAATATATACACTCTGACGAAACATACAGGAGTCCCTGTTAACCTCCGTCTCTACCCTGTGCTAAGCAGTTCTCGTCTCTCTATCGTTGGCAGAGAGAGCTCCGTGCCCCCTGCCAAGCAATTGACAACTACCATGTTTATTTATCTACATATACTTCTGCTCCACTATTAAACATATAGTAAAGAGCAAGTAATGTTTCTACCACAGAATAAGCTGATAATATAACTACTCTATATAAATGTCTATTATGTTACCAATATTATTTATAAGAGATGCATAATAATGGTACGTGACATCTCAATATAACCATGCCGGCCTTCTATCTTTGCTGAGTCTGCAGTAACTAGGTGTAGCCGGCCACAATGGTTGCCACATCCATACATACATACATACATACGTTTCTACCCTTTATAAATGCCTTAACAGTGTGGCTCAGTGATATGCGTGGCACAGTCACGAGTGTCTAATTTTAAACACTGTAAATAGTTAGCATTCATTATCATAAGTAACTGTATGTTGTTGGAGGGTAGTTTTTAAGATAGGTGGTACTCCGAGACAACCCTTTAACCTGTAAATATGTTCCCTTGTAATAAGTATACATTATGTAAGATAGTATATATAAAGAAAAAAAATTTAAAATAAAGAGAGAGGCGAGCGAGCTGAAGCGAGCGGGAGAGAGACGAGAACGAGAGTGCGAGCCAGAGCGAGAGCGAGAGAGGGAGAGAGAGAGAGAGAGAGAGAGAGAGAGAGAGAGAGAGAGAGAGAGAGAGAGAGAGAGAGAGAGAGAGAGAGAGAGAGAGAGAGAGAGATTTTGATTATTTTATTTATTGCCTCTGCACAATATACACTAAAGTATAATTGAAAGTACTGTTTTTAAGGCGTGGGGTCAATTGAGCCGAGCTCTTATATGAACCTAATGCGAAAGAAGTCTGAACAATCGTAACAGTTGGCCTATATTGTAACACTATAAGAGATTTTACTAGAATATAAAAGAAAAAAGAAAAAAAAACACTAACAATAAACTTGCTGCTAGTGCGCAATCATTTGCAAACAATCACAATTTGTAATAAATGATAATAAAGATAAATTTATAATAATATAATAAATGATAAATAATAACAACAATCATGATAACAAATAATACTGATAATAAATGTAAATCACAAAATCCTATAAACATGGAGCGTAATCCCATAGTAGTACCTGCAGACATTGATAAATAGAGGAAACAATTATGTCAACAGCAGAATCGTCAACAACAGTTAACAGTACAACTTGTGCAGTAACAGTAACTAAAAGTGAAACAATTATAATCAAAAATTTAGTAATGTACAATGACATTAGTGAAAAGAACAAAAGGCATCATATAAACGGCAGACAAATTGAATCGTGATAATGATGGCATGTTAAAGTAAGATATAAATGAAAACCATGATTATAATTAATCAGTAATAATAATAATAATAATAATAATAATAATAATAATTATAAGAACAACAAAGGTAATAATACTATAATAATAATAACAATAATAATTATAATAATAATAATAATAATAACAAAATCAATGTTGAAAAACAAATAATAACAATGCGAGGAAAAATACATATTGGTTAATATGGCAAATATACATTATACATATTGGAAGCATAGCGAGATTGTAATCTCGCTATGCTTCCAATATGTATAATGTATAGTACGCAAGTACATAGGGATTTTTTTTTCTTTCTCTCTCTCTCTCTCTCTCTCTCTCTCTCTCTCTCTCTCTCTCTCTCTCTCTCTGCTCTCTCTCTCTCTCTCTCTCTCTCTCTCTCTCTCTCTCTCTCTCTCTCTCGCTCTCTCTCTCACCACTCCTCTCTCTCTCTCTCTCTCCCCTCTCTCGATAGAGAAGAGAGAGAGAGAGAGAGCGGCGACTATCCTCAGAGAGAGCCGCTAATTGTGGTCATTAATTGACATGCGTCTGAATTGCAGCCAATCAGAGCAGGCGTCCCTCAGGGAGCTGCCTCGGCCCCCTGCTCTGCAATGTTTATATTAATGACATCTTGCAATTTAATCCCCATCTCGATGGCCTATGCCGATGATCTTCACCCTGATGCAGAGCTACGGCCCCGGGGAGTGAGAACATAAACATAATAAAATAAGGGCGCTACAAGAGGTTTGTGAGACCTACACAATATTTCCTGTTACTTAACACTACTTACATCCCACCTTTCATCCCCATCCATGAATATATCTAGCCTCCTTTTAAAGCTCTCTATGACTCCGCCACTACTACCTGTCTATGGGTCTATTTCCAATCATTCCACCACCCTATTTGTTGAACCAGTGTTTCCCTATTTTTTTAAAATTTACACTTTTCCAGCTTGAATCCGTTACTTCTTGTCTACCCTGGTTAATAGCCGTAAGAACTTTTCCTACCTCCTCATTTATTATATCCCTTTATCCGCTTAACAACCTTCTATCAGATCGCCCCCTTACTCTGTCGTCTCTCGAGTGGAGTGTGAATTAATGACTTCAATCTCTTCTCATAACTAAAGCACGCATCCCTGAATCTTTTTGGTCCATCCTTCTCTTCACTGTTCTAACAAGGCTATATCCATCCTGTAATATGGAGACCAAAACTGAACCGCTAGTCCCCCCTAGGTGAGGTCTGACTATAGCCAATAAAGCTTAGAATTGACCTCAAGCACTTTTACTTTAACACTTTTCTGGTAATGACATCCTAACACCCTACTTAACTCTATATCTAGCCTCAGTACATTGTTTCCTATGTCGAAGTTCTTAAGCTCACCCTCACTCCCAGTTTTTTCTTCACCCTCTATATTTTCAGCGAGCCACTGCGTTTTGGTGTATCTATTCCAGGGTTTTTTCTACCAACATTCATACCGCTGCACTTATCAATATTAAATTCCATCTGCCATCTGACTACCCACTGATTACGTTTTATCTAAAAGTCTCCGCTGCAATATGTTTACATCAGCCCTGTGATCCAATAACCTACCTACCTTATATCATCAGCAACTTTTTGTTATTTGATGGCATGTCCACAGCCAGGGAAAGGTTTTGATGGCTTATTCTTCGTGGGTATTGCCATGAGGGTTTGTGTTTGGGTTTTGGCAGCAGCCACAATATTGTGGTAAATCGACAAATCCGCCGCGCCTGCGCGAGGAAAATCTCTCGCGGTTGTGTTGAGTTAACCTGAATGGTGCGTCGAGGCTCGCATGTCTTCCCCCGACGACTTACCTCTCCCAGCAGCCCACCTTTGCTCATTGTTTGCGCGAGCTTTTTTTATCTGGTAGCATCGGTCGGTAATGTGATTACCCGTACCGTGAATCGCGCAGTAGTAGGACTCCCTACTTATTCTGTGCTTTTGCTGCTGTCCCCTCCCCCGGAAGGAGAATTAAGATTTTCTCCTGGTTGAGGGACTCCCCTTGGAGCCGTGGGTGGCGTTTGTAGTTTGATTATCACCCACTGGCGATGCCTTCCGCATTTCTGCGCGCCTGCGGAGGCATTTCTTTACCGTATGTCCCACCTTGTGGCAGTAGGAACAAATGATTGCCTCTCTCGCAGCTGCCACTGCATAAGAAGGCTGGGAGGTGTTATTTTTTGGTGTTGGAATAGGAGTATTTACTCCAGGAACTGCGGTTGTGAAAGCCGTAGAGTGTTCTGTCTCCATAAGCTTGCCGTCTAAGGCTGTTATGAAATCCCCTAACTCGTCCTTAGGATGGAGGGGCAAGGAAAGAGCTGCACGACGCACCTTCCCCTGGACATGTAGCATATAGAACAACCGTTCCAGAAATTTGGACATATTATCCATACTAATTTATGTTCCATTACACCGATGTGCCTCCGTTAGAATTTTGATGCACCCCTCTGTTAACGTATTAGCCGCGATAGACCCATCTCATACAGTTTTCGACGACAAATTTGTTATTATAGTCATTCACATGACTTACTTGTTTCACTACGGTGGTTGCTGCTCCACCACTGAAAACTCTCAGGAAATTCTCCCTGAATTTGTCGTAATCTTGCCCAATCTTCCGGGCAGAAAGTGCTGTGCTCTGCATTTATTGTTGAGCTCTCGATCCAGGTTGTAGTCTAGATCGAATGAAAGCAATTTTATCTGCTGGCCTGTATACATATGAGTTACTCATTACATTCTACACAGAGTGAGAAATTGACAGTGGTGGGCAGCGATAAATTTTGCGATAAAGCGATAACGATAAAGCGATAAATTTTTCCGCTAAGTCCTATAACGATAAAGCGATAAATTTCCAAAATACCTTAAAGCGATAAGCGATAAATCCTGCGATAAATCCAAAAATACTCTATTTTTGCTACTTATGCATTTAAAAACCTCTTTTTTACACTTAAAACACCATATATTACTTAATAAAAGACAATCACAACGTCCACAATCCGCAATCACAACGTCTACCTGGTCACTGGCCTGGGTGCCAGGGCGGCTGTCCTCTGGCTCACTGCCCAGGGACATGAGGGAGCTCGAGCGGGAGATGGTGGGAATGTCCACAGATCCCGAACTCCCGGAAATGTTCCGCTCCCTTTCCTGAGTCACATCACTGCTGCTGGCCTCCACGCGGAAAAAGTCCTCCACTGTCCTCTTGCCTGACATCTTGACACTCACTAATCACTAAATTCACTATTCTCGAACAATGAAGCGCGCCCGCCGCGACACTAATTAATAACGCAATATAAAACGCAAAAACCTAAACGATTTCCTGAAAAGGAAAGTTAAAACACAAATCACGCGACGTTCGTACGAACACGCGAGGCGCACCTCAAAACGCAAAAAATATATAAAACTAATATATATTAATTAGATATTTAGTTAAGATAGCAAATTTTACAATAAAATTTTAAGGGTATATAAAATTTTTAAAAATAACACACAAAAAAGTTTTGGGATCCCCGGTAGCACAAAGGGAAACCCACAAAAGGGGAACCCAGATGGGGTCCAGTTTGGGGGGGCTATTTCAAAAAACGGGCCCAAAAAGAAGGGGGGGCCCGCCAGGCCCCCGGGCCGCATCTGTTTGCCGCGTAACAATGAACCCCTGAAAACCCCCGGGCCCGTAAAAGGGTTTTTTCGTCTTCAAACCTTTATCAATGGATTTATCGGGGGAAAATTTGGGAAAGCGATTAAAAAATAAAACGATAAAGGGTTTTTTCCGGGCTTGCGATAAAAGATAAGGGGGGTAAATTTTTTGGTTTTTTTAAACGATATTACGCTTTTTTCGGCCCTTTTCGCCTTTTTCTTAAACGAACGCCCCCCGACTGGAAATTTAATGCACCTTTTGTCTTTCCCCATCTCCCTAAATGGTTTGCACGGATTTCTTCTGTTTGGGGGAAAACCACCCCCTTTTTTAAATGAATAGGAAATCAGCTCCAGGGTTTTGGGTGGCACAGCCTGTGATTGAGTCGCATTGTTGAGTTGTTGCGCCCCTTTTTGAGGGGGTAAAATTAGGGTTTTTAGTATAAATAACCCGTAGTAGTAGTACAGTGTAGTAGTACCCGTAGTAGTAGTAGCAGTAGTATTTTAAATGGGAGTTAGTAGTAATTTTAAATATCATGCATAGTTTGGAAAACTGCTTAAACCCCTCCTCAGTGTAAGTTTATTTAAGTCTTTGGGGGTTTTTTCATCTAAGTTTTTTTTTTTTTCTGTTTCCCCCGAGGGAGCAAGATTTTCCCCTTTTCTTGGGATAAAAACACATTTTAAACCCCTTTTAAACTCTTCCTTTCCTTTTGGCATTAAATGGACAAAAAACGTAGTTAAAATATTTTAAAATTTTATCGTTTAAAAAGTTTTCCATAAAAGGTAAAAAGGGAAAAATTTGGGTTTGGGCAAAAAAAGGGTTTTCGGGTGTCTCCGCTAAAAAAAATACCATTTTTCCCCTTTCCTACGAAGAAAAATTTTCCCTTGCACAGAAAAAAAAAACGCTTTAAAGGGGAGACTATTTTTCCCCCTGATAAAATTTTCAATGAGATGAAAATAAAAAAAATTCCTCAGTTTGTGTAAATTTTAGGTTTTTTTAGCTAAATGCTTGAGCTACTTAAATTAAAATGCTTGTAGCTGTAAAACCAGGGTGTCCCTATTTTCCAAGGTAAAGTCCCTTTGTCTTGGATGATGGGGAGTCCCCCCCCCGTAAAATGTTTAAAAACCCCGGGGAAATTTTTCCTGACCAGTCCTTCTGTGTTGATATAATGAGTAATTGTAGATGAGTGAAAAAAGTAACTTTTAAATTAAAATAGGGTCACTAGTTTGCAGGAAAAAAGTTCTCAATTAAACACCATTAAAAGTCCGTCCCCTTTTCACATCCTTCTTCCTCGGAAACAGTGTCGACGGATGATAATTTGGAAATGTTTAGATGAGTCACCCCTGAGTTAGGTGGTAGTGGGGGGCCCGTACGGGGGCCTTGTCTCGCTTTACAGCTTGTCTCACCTTCAACCCCCCCCCTTTCTCTTGTCCCTCTTTTTGTCCTTAATGTATCGTTTTAATTTGCCAAGTGCTGCTTGGGGTTACAAAAAAAAACTTTTTTTTTTCAAAAAAATTTTTTTTTCCCTCCCCAAAACCCCGAATCCAACACACATTTTTTAACGTAATTTTTAATTGTTCAGCCCCTGGGTAATAATATTCGTGCCACACGCCCCACCAATTTCGGATTATCCTTTACGCAAGCAATTATTCACACAAAGGGAGACTCACCTTCAAAAGTTTGGTGAGATGTCAAAGTCCAGTAATTCACGTTTTTTTAAAAACTGTTTTCGTTGGAAGTTTTAAACGTGGGTTTTGTGAGGATGTAGAGGGGGACGCCCGGGTAATTGAGGTATATTGTTGTGTTAATCTACAATAATACACCTGACGAAAAAATAAAGGAGTCCCCTTTAACCCCCGGCCCCTAACCCCGTGCTAAAACCGGGTTTTGGCTCTCTATCGTTGGCAGAGGAGCTCCGTGCCCCCTGCCAAGCAATTTTACCCAAATACCCCTGTTTTTTTTTCTACATATACTTCCCGCCCCCACTATTAAACATATTTGTAAAGAGCCAAATAAAAGTTTTACCACAGAAAAACTGATAAATAACTTTCTTATATAAAAGTCTATTATGTTACCATTTTTTAAAAGAGATGCATAAAATTTTACGTTTACATTCAATATAACCCCTGCCGGGGCCCTTTCCCTCTTTGCTGAGTCTGCAGTAACTAGGTGTAGCCGGCCACAATGGTTGCCACACCCATACATACATACATACATACGTTTCTACCCTTTATAAATGCCTTAACAGTGTGGCTCAGTGATATGCGTGGCAGAGTCACGAGTGTCTAATTTTAAACACTGTAAATAGTTAGCATTCAGTATCATAAGTAAATGTATGTGGTTGAGGTTAGGTTTTAAGATAGGTGGTACTCACAATACAACCTTTAACCTGTAAAATATTTTCCCATGTAAATAAGTATACATTATGTAAGATAGTATATATAAAAAAAAATAAAAATAAAGAGAGAGAGCGAGCGAGCGACGAGAGAGAGAGCGAGAGCGAGAGCGAGAGCGAGAGCGAGAGCGAGAGCGAGAGAGAGAGAGAGAGAGAGAGAGAGAGAGAGAGAGAGAGAGAGAGAGAGAGAGAGAGAGAGAGAGAGAGAGAGAGAGAGAGAGATTTTGATATTTTATTTATTGGCCTCTTGCACAATATACACATAAGTATAATTGAAAGTACTGTTTAAGGCGTGGGTTCAATTGAGCGGAAGCTCTTATATGAACCTAATGCGAAAAGAAGTCTGAACAATCGTAACAGTTGGCCTATTATTATGTAACAGCTATAAGAGATACTAGAATATAAAAGAAAAAAGAAAAAAACACTAACATAAACTTGGCTGACTAAGTGCGCAATCATTTGCAAAACATAACAATTGTAATAATAATGATAAATAAAGATAAATTATAATAATAATAATGATAATAATAATAACAACAATCATAATAACAAATAATACTGATAATAAATGTAAATCACAAAATCCTATAAACATAGAGCGTAATCCCATAGTAGTACCTACAGACATTGATAAATAGAGGAAACAATTATGTCAACAGGAGAATCGTCAACAACAGTTAACAGTAAAAATTGTGACAAGTAACAGTACTAAAAGTGAAACAATATAATCAATAGTAATAGTAACAATGAAATTAGTGAAGAAAAAAGGCATCATAATAACGGCAAGACAAATATGAATAGTGATAATGATGGCAATGTTAAAGATAATAAATGAAAACAATGATGATAATTATCAGTAATAATAATAATAATAATAATAATAATAATAATAATTATAAAAAAAGTAATAATACATAATAATAATACAATAACAATAATAATATAATATATAATAATAATAACAAAATCAATGTTGAAAAACAATAATAACATATCGAGGAAAAATACATATTGTTAATATGGCAAATATACATTTGATAACATATTGGAAGCATAGCGAGTGTAATCTGCTATTGCTTCCATATGTCAATGTTATAGATACGCAAGTAATGGGATTATGTCTTCTCTCTCATGCTTCCTCTTCATCTCCTCTCTCTCTCTCTCTCTCTCTCTCTCTCTCTCTCTCTCTCTCTCTCTCTCTCTCTCTCTCTCCTCTCTCTCTCTCTCATCTCTCTCTCTCTCTCTCTCTCTCTCTCCCCTCTCTCTCTCTCTCTCTCCCTCTCTCGATCTCTCTCTCATCTTCCCTCGAGAGATGACCGATCGAGAGAGAGAGAGAGAGAGAGAGAGAGAGAGAGAGAGAGAGAGAGGCGACTATCTCAGAGAGAGGCAGCTAAATGTGGTCATTAATGGGCATGCGTCTGAGTTGCAGCCAATCAGAGCAGGTGTCCCTCAGGGAAGCTGCCTCGGCCCCCTGCTCTGGAATGTTTATATTAATGACCTCTTGAATTTAATCCCCAGCTCGAGGGCCTATGCCGATGATCTCACCCTGACGCAGAGCTACGGCCCAGGGGAGGAGAACATAAGAACATAAGAAAATAAGGGCGCTACAAGAGGTTGTGAGACCTACACAAGGTAGTTCCTGTTACTTAACACTACTTACATCCACCTTTCATCCCCATCCATGAATATATCTAGCCTCCTTTTAAAGCTCTCTAATGACTCCGCACTAACTACCTGTCTACTGGGTCTATTCCAATCATTTACCACCCTATTTGTGAACCAGTTTTTCCCTATTTGTTTTTAAAATTTACGCTTTTCCAGCTTGAATCCGTTACTTCTTGTTCTACCCTGGTTAATAGCCGTAAGAACTTTTCCTACCTCTCATTTATTATATCCCTTTATCCACTTAAAAACTTCTATCAGATCGCCCCTTACTCTGCGTCTCTCGAGTGAGTGTGAATTTAATAGCTTCAATCTCTTCTCATAACTAAAGCAACGCATCCCTGGAATCTTTTTGGTCATCCTTCTCTGCACTGATTCTAACAAGGCTATATCCATCCTGTAATATGGAGACCAAAACTGAACCGCATAGTCTAGGTGAGGTCTGACTAGAGCCAAATAAAGCTTTAGAATGACCTCAGCACTTTTACTTTTAACACTTCTGGTAATGAATCCTAACACCCTATTAACTCTATATCTAGCCTCAATACATTGTTTCCTAGGTCGAAGTTCTGAGCTCACCCTCACTCCCAGTTTTTTCTCACCCTCTGATATTTTCAGCGAGACACTGCGTTTGGTGTATCTATTACCAGGGTTTTTTCTACCAACATTCATAACGCTGCACTTATCAATATTAAATTCCATCTGCCATCTGACTACCCACTGATTAAGTTTATCTAAGTCTCCCTGCAATATGTTTACATCAGACTGTGATCCAATAATCCTACCTACCTTAATATCATCAGCAAACTTGCTGATATCACTGCTAATCTCACTATCCAAGTCGGTGATGTAAATAAAAAATAGTAATGGACCCAAAACAGACCCTTGTGGAACCCCACTTGTCACCTGCCCCCATTCAGATTTAGAACATTAATTGTAACCCTTTCTTGCCTATCCCTGAGCCAAGCTCTGATCCAACGAAGAACCTTCCCATCTATTCCATGAACCTTAACCTTATTTAAGAGTAGCTTGTGTGGTAGCTTATCGAATACCTTACTAAAGTCCAGGTATATTATATCATAGTCGTTATCATTATTATGCTGTCTCATAAACTTTCCTATAAAAACTCAATAAATTGGTGAATTTACCTTTGGTGAATCCATGCTTTGAATCACTGACCAAACTATGTTTTTCTAAATGCTCTCTTAATGTTTTTTGCAATAATAGATTCCAATAATTTACCTACCACTGACGTTACACTAACGGGTTGGTAATTTGACATAAGTCCTCTATCACCCTTCTTGAATATGGGCACTACACTTCCTTTCCTCCATATTAACGACACTTCCCCTATATCAACCGATTTCCTAAAAATGTGCACAAACGACTCACTAACAACCTTTTTCCATTTTTTAATACTCTGGGATAAACTTAATCTGGTCCTGGAGACTTAAAATGATTCATTATATCTATCCCCTCTTCTACCATTTCCCTAGTTATCACAATATCTTTAAGTTTCTCCTCATCGCTTCCTTTAACCCGTGGGCTGCGGCAAGCCTTCCAGAAGGCTCTGCTGAGCGACTGCGGCAAGCCTTCCGGAAGCGCAATTTTCAATCGCATACAAAAACCACGCCAACATTCGTAGAAGTCTACAAACTGTGTCACATATACGCCTTGATGTCAGCCCTTGATAAAACACACCATCATCTGCCTAACAACACTGTACGCAGAGATATACCACTCCTTGGGGTCTTTTCCCAAGATCTTGGGACTTAGGTCCTGGTGTTAGGATATTTTTTGTCTATCTTGGGACTTTTGGAGGGATTATTCAATTATTTCTCCAATAATATATTTCAAGGTACGGTACAACGGTACCTATGCTTACCTTGAGATAAACTACTGGAGAAATACTTGAATAACCCCCTCAAAATCTTTGGAAAAATCCCAAGGAGTGGCACCCCTTATCCCATCTCAGCAGTCTCTCGCCAGCGGTTTGGTGTTATTCGCGCCAGATATTTCAACTCCCGACCACAACCACACCACAACCCCATACGTTTGGGTTAGAAATAGATATATTGCCGGATGCGAATTTTTACTACCTTGAAGTTGATGTGATTTACATCCAATTCTGTAATGGTCACTGTTTTACTCAGATTGCCGCACTGTGGGCACTAAAACATCTTTGTTCCCGCAGTTCCCGGGATAAACAGCTATTCACTATCAGGTATCGTCCGTGTTTCCTCCTGAGTAAAAACACTTCAGAAATAATATTTTAAATTTTTACACATATACTCATCCGTAGTTACGATCTCACCCTGCCCTATTTTTAACGGCCCCACTAATTCCTTAGTCTTTGTTTTATATACTTGAAAGAACTCCTTAGGGTCGTTCTTTGCCCGTCCAGCGACCTTAATATCATAATTGTTCTTATCTACTCTTGTTAATCTTTTCACTGTCCTCGCCATCACGTTATACTGTTCTTGGCTCACCTGTCCAGCCTTCAACCTTAAGTACATGTTTCTTTTTACTCCAATGTTGTGTTTTAAATTCGCGGTTATCCATTTTGGGTCTGTCTTCATTGATCTTATCGCCCTAAAAGGAATATTCTGTTTCTGTCCTGCAAATAAATTCCTTACAAATAATGTATATTCCTCATCCGCCCGACCTCACTAAGACCTGTCTCCGCGCTGACCTCGGACCACTCCTTCCCCTCCATCCTACACCCCGAGCTAATCCCCTCTAGGTGTCTTCTTAATCCTGCTTATTTGGCCTTTCTGAAGTCAGGTACTCTTTGCCTATTAACACTTCTATTTCCTACTTCCCATTTTAAGCAAAACCTGATTTCACAATGTCCTCCAACCTCCACCTTTGTAACTAAACCCTCCCTGTTTGTCAGCAATAAATTTAGAATATTATCTCCTCTAGTAGGCTCCCTGATTGCTTGCCTTAGAAAGTTATCCTGAACTATAATTAACAATTCCTCTGTGTCATTGTCTCCTATAATTAAATCCCAGTCTATATTCCTAAGATTAAAATCTCCTACCACGCATAATCGATTATATCTGCAAGCCTTGCTTATTTCTTGCCATATAGAAGCTGAATCCTCTTTACATAAGTTTGGAGGCCTATACACTACACCCAAAACCATTTTCTCAGTTCCATCCGTAACCTCTACCCATATAGACTCTATGCTATCATCTGTTTTAATAACATTATTAACACAACACTGCAATGTATCTCTTGCATAAAGAGATACTGCCACTGCTTCCCAGATGAACACGACGTTGAGCCGCATCGTGGCCTGGGGCAACAAGTGGCAAGTAAAATTCGCCTCTCACAAAACACAGCTGCTCAACGTCTGCAGGTCGAGTGTAGCCCTGCGCCTTATCTGCGATGGGAAGAAGCTGGTGCCCCAGGACGAGGTGGAGGTGTTGGGGGTCACCTACGATTTCAGAATGACCTTCAGAGCCCACATCGAGCCGCTCGCCAGAGCGGTTTCGGGGAAGCTGGCATCCCTGAGGAGGACGTCATGGCTCCTTGACAGCAAGGGGTTAGAAATCTTCTACAAGGCACAGGTTCGGTTTTCCATGGAGTATGCGTGCCTTGGGTGGGGCGCTGCGGCCAACAAACACCTGGCTCTCCTTGACAAGGCCCAGGCTTGCGCAGTGAGGCCCATCAAGGACAGTGGTGCCGGGCAGGAACCACGACTCCACAGCCTCCAGGGCAGACATTCAGAGAGAGTTAAAGGGCACGGTGTTTAGCTTAACTAACTTCCTTATTTGTACAACCCGGAAGTCGCGGGGATTCTGGTACGAGATATGGGAGTGGCGCTACGGTGTCACTATGGGCTTCGATAGCTGATTGGCTGAGCGAGTACAATTACGTCACAGCCTCGCCAGCGAATCACATAGTATTTCTCAAAAAGTTTCAGCCAATCACAAGGCTTCCACGCTCTCAGCTGTGTTTATAAACAAATTCATCATCCACACCCAAATGCTCCACCCTTCTTCCTCCTCCTCCTCCTCCTAGCTTCTCCTCCTCCTCTTCCTCCTCCTAACCTTTTCTTATAGCAGCCGGCAGCAGTTGTAGCAGTAGCAGCAGCAACAGTAGTAGCAGCAGCAGCAGCAATAAAATATAAGCCGTGTTTTTGTCGTCCAAGCATCGTCTTAGTACGAAGACCACTCCAATAACACTTGCTGAAATGTGTGTTACACGGCTTATATTTTATTACTGCTGCCACCACCACTACCATCACCGCTGCCACTACTACAACCACCACCAACTGCTATAAGAAAAGGTACTTCTTCCTCCTCCTCCTCCACCTCCTAGCTTCTCCCTCTCCTTCTCCTCCTCCTCTTCCTCCTCCCAACCCCTTCCCACAGCAGCCGGCAGCAGTTGCAGTAGCAGCAGAAGCAATAGCAGCAGCAGCAGCAGCAGTAATAAAATATAAGCCGTGTTTTTGTCGTCCAAGCATCGTCTTAGTACGAAGACCACTCCAATAACACTTGCTGAAATGTGTGTTACACGGCTTATATTTTATTACTGCTGCCACCACTACCACTATCACCGCTGCCACTACCACAACTACCACCAACTGCTACAAGAAAAGGCTAGGAGGAGAAGGAGAAGGAGAAAGGAAAAGGAAGGAGAAGGAATATAATTATGTACCTTGTCTGTGTCGCGGAGCTGTGCGTGGTGGTGTATGGTGTGGTGAGTCATGGTGAGATGCCACCGTTCGCCACTCGGCCCATCACCCCATAACAAACTCATCACGAGCGGATGGCATTGTAATATGGCCTAATTTCATTTGTATACTTGCCCTGTTCAGTTCTTGAGTCAGAAAACATCATATATACTCAATTTATGAGTATTTTTATGTATATTGCGTGCTCTACGCCACCCCTTAGGCAGTTGCCTGTTTTTGACAGCTCAACGTCTTTAAGTACGTCATCAATCTGCCCGCAGAATGCCAAAAGTTGCCCAAAACAGCTGTTGGAAGTCGCTAGGTCGTGAAGACCGGAAGTTAGCCTCTCTGAATGTAGCCCCAGCACCGCCGAGACGTAGTGGGCCTCACCGTGATGTACAAGGTGCATCAGCAGCGGGTGCCTCACCTGCAAACACTCCAGCAGCCCCTGCGGCGGGCCCAGGTTACTACAAGGGCCGTCGCCCTAGCGCCGGCGGAGCTATTACAACCCCGCTGCCGGACATAGCACTACCAGCGTCAGTTCGTCTAAGTCTACGTCGGCTGGTGAAATACTCTCCTTGCCTAGCAGCCACGCCTTGGCGGTGTAAGTGTTCAATATTCAAGGAACTTGTGAACGCATGGCTGCTGAGGTGAAGGCAAGGAGATCACAATTAGCAAGAGTTGGGCTTTTAGATAGGGAACACTAACTATGTCTCCTTTAGCCTGTAAAATGTCACAATTTTGATTTAATGTAAATATCAACACACGCTGTAAGATGCTTTGTAATTCAGTATAAATAAATAAATAAATAAATAAATAAATAAATATAGAGAGGGAGAGAAAGAGAGAGAGAAATTCCTCACACAAATATTTCAAGATTAGTCGAAGCAGAAGAAGAGAAAAACTTGTGTGACTCCAATTGATATTCCCGAAGAGGAGGAAGAGGAAGAGGACGAGGAAGAGGGAGAAAATCAGAGAAAGACGTAAACTTTTAATCCCAGAGAAAAACACTTCAATAGTTAATATTTAAAGATAACAAAGAATATGAAAGAGCAGGTAAACTATAAGAAATTGATGATAATGAAGAAAATAAGAAATGAAAATGATGATAAAAATAATAATAGTAATGATACAAATATTATTAATAATAATATGGATATATAAAACAAGAAAAAATAGGGAAAAGGAAGAAAAAAATAATGAAAAGGAGGAGGAAGAAGAGAAATAAGACAAAAGGAGAAAGAAGAAGGAGGAAGAAAAAGAGGAAAAGAAAGAAAAGGATAAAAAAGAGGAAGAGGAGAAAGAAGAAAAACGAGGAGGAAAAAGAGGACCGGTAAGAGGAAAAAAAGAAGAGTAGGAAGAAGAAAAATTGGAGACGCGAATTAAAGAACATGAGAAAATTAAACAAGTAAAAAACCAAAACAAAAGACAAAGAAAATGGAAATTTTCAGTTTAAAGATTTTCACTAAAAAATAAGAAAGAGAAAAAAAAGAAAAAACTAAAACGTAAATGTCTTTTCCATTCCAAATTAAGGGAAAGGAATGGAGGAATGAAGGAAGTGAAGAAATTGTTTGCACGAAAAGCCAGTAATGATTTTAGGAATTTTGGAATGGAAAAGAAATATTAACGAAATGCTGAATGAAGTAATACATGAGTGAAAAAATATACAAGAAAAGGAAAGGAATGAATGAATGAATGAATGAATGAATGAATGAATGAATGAATGAATGAAGGAAGGAAGGAAGGAAGGAAGGAAGGAAGGAAGGAAGGAAGGAACGAACGAAGGATATGTTGAAAAAAAAACAGAAAGAAAAAATACACAGGTTGAAAAAGTAAGAAAACGAGAGCTGAGCATCTAATATACTATAGGAGTAGCCGTGTGTCTGTCTGTCTGTCTGTCTGTCTGTCTGTCTGTCTGTCTGTCTGTTTTGGGTAGCCGAAACTGTAAATTCAATTTTGATGAGAGTAGGCAAAAAAAGTCACAAATAAATCGTAGGTAGTAAGCGGCTTGATTCCATATCGATTGAATTATTTTGAAGGGGGGTTTTGGGCTAAAAACTGTTTTAGGAGTATTAGATTACAGGAAAAAACTCTGCGGTATCGTCTTGCCGCATTCCACAAACTCAGTAGACTAATGGACTTACCGTTTGTGTGCGTGTGTGAGTGTGTGTTAGAATCACACGGAACACAAAGGGTTGGAATCACACGGAACGTGGTCTACCCCGATGCACTTTGACCAGTGACCAACGACAGCAACAACACGATTGGAGTTTGCAATCACATGTTGTCTAATATATACTACTACTACAAACATCAATACATGGGTCCGAAGGGCCCACAAGCACTTGTTTAGGGGACTAAATGAAGAAAGAGCAAAATTGGAGGAAAAAAAACAAGACAAGAGAACAAAAGAAATAAATAGAATAAAAATAAAATACTGACAACATAGAATATAGACTGAGCGAACGAAGGAAGAAAGAAGCATAGTGAATGAAAAAGGAATAAAAAAGGAATAAGAGTGGAGAGGAAGAGAGGAGAAGAGGGAAAATAGATAAGAGAATTGAAAGAAGGAAAAAAGATAGGACTAAAAATAGAGAAAAGTAAGAGTGAAGGGAGGGAAGGAGGAATGAGGGAGGGAAGGGAAGGTAAGAAAGAGAAAGAGGAGGAAGGAGGAGGAGGGGATGTGGACGTAAAGTTATTGGGAAGGAGGTAGTGATAAGAGCAAATTATAATTATGAAAGAGAGAGAGAGAGAGACTTTGACTTTGACTTTGTATTGGCCTTTGTAACATAATATCATAGTTCTTATACAATATTATATTTGAAGCCAAGGTCTGTTGAGCCGAAGCTCGCATATAGACCTAATCGCCTATAAATCCTAGCAAGCAGACGGGAGCTAAAGGCCACCGACTATGCGGCAGAAATATATTCCTAAGACAGAAATAAAGTACATATTACGCATACTTATACACAAGCATACATACACATGCAGGCTCTTTGTACAGAAAAATAAAACATTATGTATATGACTATATACATACATACATGCTTACTTATACATTTGAAGACACACGTATACCACATATGCATATACATATATACCCACATACATATACATCTATGCACAAAATGCGTACATACATAAACACACGCACACATGCACATGTACATCCATACATACACACATAGACATACATATATACATAAATATACACATACATGCACATACATATGCATACACATACATACACACATACATGCATATACACACACATAAACACACACATGCACATATACTCATACACACACATGCACAAACCTTTGCAGCTGTGGTATTGAGCCCATATTAATATCAGTTTATAAATATATGTGAAAATAGAAGAGTTAAACAAAAAATAATATAGTTTCTAATTTCGCTGGTATCTATTTATCAAATGTTGTTGTAAATGGAGCGTGAGGGGGAAGGTGGGGGTACGGGGGTGGAGGAAGGCAAGGAGGAAGGAGGGGAAGCCAGGAGTGGAGGATGAGGGAGGGGAAGCCGGGAGTGGAGGATGAGGGCGTGGCTTGATATACGTCACAAGTACGTCACCTCAAACCTTCCCCTGTCCGAATGTCTACTCGGCTCTTGCCAGCTTCGCCGTGAAAGACAAAAGTAAATTCCTTCATTAAACACACTTGACAATGCACTCTACTGCCATAAATTAGGGGACGGTGTCAGACAAGCTGTGCCAAACTGTCATAACGATCCAACTGTTTGTTTAGAAGATATTTGCGAAAAACGATGCCTTATAGGGTCTAAAATAGATAGTAGGCGGGTGTAATAATACCACAGGTAATACTAACACAGATACCTTGATTAATGCATGTCCTTCACTGACCCTCATTACAAGGACTGTTTGTCATTACACCCAATAATCAATCATCTCTCTCTCTCTCTCTCTCTCTCTCTCTCTCTCTCTCTCTCTCTTCTCTCCTCTCTCTCTCTTCTCTCCTCTCTCTCTCTCTCTCTCTCTCTCCTCCTCTCTCTCTCTCTTCTCTCTCTCTCTCTCTCTCTCTCTCTCTCTCTCATCTTCTCTCTCTTCTCTTCTCTCTCTCTCTCTCTCCTCTCTCTCTCTCTCTCTCCTCTCTCTCTCTCTCTCTCTCTCTCCATAATCAAAGATGAAAAACACCTTCACCACATCCTTTCACCCTCTTCCCTTCTCCTCTCTCCTCTTCCTCCCCTCTTCACATTCCTCACCCTCTCCTGCCTTTCTCGCCCTCCCTTAGCATCTCCCCCTCTCAGCAAACTCACAGGGAATAATAAATAACCAATTTTCCCAAAAAAACATTTCAGTCTAGCGGAGGAGAGGAGGAGGAGAGGAGGAGGAGGGGAGGAGGAGGAGGGAGGAGGAGGAGAGGAGGGAGGAGGATGAGGAGGAGGAGAGGAGGAGGAGGAGGAGGAGGAGGAAAGAGAGGACTAATGCCCCTCTTCACGCCGCTCTCATCCTTTAAACACCTAACCCAACATTTCCCCATAATCGGGTTTTTAAATTTTTTTGCCTCTAAAATATAAACCCGGGCAAACACACCTTTTCCTTTACTTGAGAAAGTCTGGCCCTACCACTATTTCACCCAATTTGGGGACTGATGTTTTTTTTGTTTGTGTGTATGTGTGTGTGGGTTTTTGGTGTGTGTGTGTATGGGGTGTGTGTGTGTATGAGTTTGTGTATAAGTGTTGTGGTGTGTGTTTTTAAAGGGAGTGTGGGGTGTTTTGTGTGAGTACGTATGTGTGTTTTGTGTTGTTGTGTTCTGTGCAGGGTGTGTGTGTGTGTGTGTGTGTGTGTGTTGGGTGTGGTGTGTATTGTTTGGGGGTGTGTGTGTGTGGTGTGGTGTGGTGTGTGTGTGTGTTTTGTGTGGTTGTGTTTGTGGGGCTTTGTGTGTGTGTGTGTGTGTGTGGTGTGCGTTTTTTGGTATGTGGGGGGAAATAAAGGAAGAGAGAGGGGAGAGAGGGGAGAAAAACCAGAGAGAGAGAGAGAGAGAGGACGGGGGGGGAGAGAGAGAGAAAAATGAGAGAGAGAGAAAAGAGAGAGAGAGGAGAGAGAGGAGAGAGAAGATATAAGAAAAGATAATTTAAATTCAAATTATTTCACTTTCCCAACCCAACTACAAGGTTATTGACTATACAAAGCGCCACCACCAAGAGGGAATTTTGGGGATTTCGAACCCGGGACCAAATGCAGGGTCTCTACACTGGGACCGCGCGCTCAAACCCCCAGGCCCCCCCTTTGCGGGTTGGATGGGAGAGATGGAAAAAGGAAAAAATTTTAAATAGAGTTGAGAGGAGAGAGGGGAGAGAAAAGGGGAGAAAAAGAGAGAGAGAGAGAGAGAGAGAGAGAAAAGGAGAGAGAGAGAGGAGAGAGAGAAGAAAAGAAAAGAGAGAGAGAGGGGAGAGAGAGAGAGGAGAGAGAGAGAGAGGGGGAAAAGAGAGAGAGAGAGAGAGAGGGAAGAGAAGAGAGAGAGAGAGAGAGAAGAAGAGGGAGAGAGAGAGAAGAGAGAGAGAGAAGAAAGGAGGAGAGAGAGAGAGAGAGAGAGAGAGAGAGAGAGAGAAGAGGAGAGAGAGCGAGGGGGAGAGAGAAGGAGGGGAGAGAGAGAGAGAGAGAGAGAGAGAGGGGAGAGGGGGGAGGAGAGGGGGAGAGGAGAGAGAGAGAGAGAAGATTATTATTATAGTAAAAATAAAAATTTAATAATAATAATAATAAATAAAATTTAATAAAATAAAATAATAAAAATAATAATAGTAAAAAAAAAAATATTTAAAAAAAAATTAAACCCATTTCAACACCCCCGACCCCAGCCTTTTTATTGAAAAACCCCGAATTTTTGACATTTTTTTTAAAAAATAAAACGAACGAAAAACAAAAGAAAACAACAGAAATAGTTATTGAAAAATTATGATAATTTTAAAAACAACGATGAAAATTTAAAGGGTAAATAGTAATGATTTTTTCTAATAAAAAAAAAATGAAAATAATAAAAATTTGGGCAAATTTAAAAACACCAGGTGGCCACATGACCTAAAAACTGGGGGTTTGGGACCATCACAAAAAAAACGGCCCTTCACCTATGGGTCAAAAGGTGCCCCTAAAAAAACCCAGCTTGCGGCCCACGCAACGGGCTGCCTTTCACGACCCCCCAAGGAATGTGCGGGGCCCCGCCCAACTGAGCCCTAAAGGGAAAAAAACCATTTTAGCCCGGCAAAAAGTTACCATGGGGCCCTTTTTTTGGAGTTTTAAATTTTTTTTTAATTTTGGTTTTTGGGGTAAGGGAAATATTTCGGGAAACGGGCCGGATGACATTTGTTTTACTGAGAAATTTTGTGTGGGAGGCGAAAACATGATGGTCGCCCCATCGAACTTGGGAAAATCATTTTCCCTAAATTTTCTTCTTTAATATATGAGGTAAAAAACACGAATAAAAGGGCCCTTTTTTATAGTTTTCAGGATCAAGTTTTCCAATGTTTAAAAGGGGTCTAAGCCCAGCTAAACGTTTCTCTATTATATAAAGAGAGTTTTATGCGGGGGGGGGGCGGGGCGGGCCCCCGGGGGGGGTTTTCTTTTACAGAAAAGCCATTTACGCTCGAGTTTTAAAAAAATTTAAATGAGGAACAAATTTGTAGAGGGCTACAAACCTATCGGGAGTGGACCCAAAATTTACTTTCAGCCCTCCCATTTACCCCCGCCGGGACGCCACAAAGGGCTCACCTAAAAGGGCCACCCCCTTTTAACATTTTACACTCACGGGAAAACCCAAACTTACGTTCGAAAATTCAAAAAATTTCATTCTTTGACAAATTTGTAGAGCGCAAAAACTTCTACCCGGAAGTTCCCCTTACTTTACATTACAGGGCCTACATTCCCTTTAAGGCCCTTTTTAGCTCCCGGGAAACTATAATTGCCACAGGTGTATAGGCTTAAAACGTAAAAAAAAAAAAGTCTTGAATCCGGGTCCTGAGAGTCATGTTTTCCTTACGGTACCACTCAAAAAAAAAACAAAATTTATTATAATATTTTATAAAATTTATAATATATTAAATAGATATATAAATTAATATATATATAAAATTTTATATATATAAAATTTATATATTATATAATATATATTATATATATATTATAATATAAATATATTTATATAATAATATATATAAAAATATATATATGAATAATATCATTAGTACGGTGAGTGGCAGCAGAAATGATTTGATTAAAAGTATTTTTACCACAACCTTTATTCACTTACGGCACTGCCGCCTGAGCACCAAAAACAAACGGTTTTGCGGGGGTGGACAGGCCACTAAAAATTTTGCTCCCCTGAAATCACAGCAGCTGTAGGTTTTGATTGTACTGGATTGGGACAAAGTAAAATTTAAAATTTTTAGCTTGCCATGGCTTCAGATTGGGCCTTTCGTGGGGTTCGGCCAGCCATTTGTTTTGGGGAAATTTTCAAGGGAAACTGTGCCACAAAAAAGGGGTTTTCCTTTTAACTGTATAGGGGTTTTGACACTCCGCTCCAGCGTGCCTCTCATGGGACCCTATAAAAATGAGCCCTGCAGCACACCTTCAGGTTAAGTGTTTCTTTCACACCCACAAAACCACTTTTGTTTGTTTCTTTGTTTTTTTTTTGGTTAGAGGTAATGCCTAAAGACCCTTTAGTGACCCTACCGCTGCTGATATTGTGTTTTTGAAGCCACCCCCCCGGGGGGGGGAGGGGGGGGTTCCCAACCCCCGGTGGCCCCCGGTACCCTTTCATGCTGGGGTGGAAAAGGGCTAGGGTTTTAAAGAAAAGCCCAACCCACCCATTTTTCGCCCCGGGGGGGGAAATCAACCCGGGGGACTTCTGGGTTTGGGAAGCCAAAAGCGTCCCTAACCACACACACGGAGTTCCCTCCGTAGTGTAGGGGTTAAACACACACACACACACACAACACACACACACAGACACAGACACAGACACAGACAAAACCCCACACCCCACACACAGACACCCCCCACACACACACCCCACACACACACACACACACACACATACACACCCCACAACCCACACACAACACACACACAACAATTAAAAGAAATGCAACGGAGAAACACAAAAAGAGGTCCACCAATAGACTAATTTGAACGAGGAAAGAGTAGAAAAAACAAGTGAAAAAGGCATTTTTCCAAATAGAGAAATTTAGATAAATTGAATTGCCTTTCAGAGGTAGTTGTGTGTGTAAATGGTAAATTTAAAATTTCAGAAAAAAATATGACAATTTTTTTTTAAACTACGCGCCCAATACGAGCTCGACTTTAAAACCTTTAAAAAAGAAAAGGTAGATATACGCCCCCAGCAGTCGTAAAGGCCCGGTAGACGGGTTGCCTTTTGGAGAGATCTCCCCGCGAGGAAAGGCCCCAGGAAAAAGAACTAACCTTTTCTGGAACAAAGAGAAGGGGGGGACCTGATGATGTATATAAAAGTGTGACAAGCGGGAAAACGAAAAAAAAAAATTATTTAAACCCCTCAAAAAAAAAAAAAAAAACGCGAAAAACACTACGAAACTATGAAAACAAATGGGTTGATGATGCCCAATTTAAAAATTTTAGCATAAAAAAACAGATCTTTGGAAAAAAAGTACTGTACTAAGATATTTTTATTATAATTATTTTTTTGTTTTTTACAGGGGAAAATGCCCCCCCTTTTGGACGTGCTTTTGGAAAAGTGGAGACCACTTTGGGGGTTGAAAGAAAAGCGAGGAGCTCGATTTTTAGGTACGGAATGACCTTGACGCATTTGGGAAACCTTTTACTTGATAACATTTATTTTTGTGTGTGTTGGTGGGGTGGTTTTTGTGTGTGGGGTGTGTGTGTGGGTGTGGGTTTTGTGTGGTGTGGGGGTGTGTGTGTGTGTGTGGGTGTGTGTGTTGTGTGTGGAGGGGAGAGAGAGAGAGAAGAGAGAGAGAGAGAGAAGAGAGAGAGAGAGGAGAAGAGAGAGAGAAGAGAGAAGAGATGAGAGAGGGAGAGAGAGAGGGGAGGAGAGGAGAGGAATGGGGAGAGAGAGAGAGAGAGGGGAGAGAAGGGGAGAGAGAGAGTCCACCTCAATCCTTTCTTGGGGGCCCGGGGAAAACCCCCTTTTTAAAGGGGAAACTTAAAAATGCCCCAAAAAAAATAGATTTACATTTAAAAAATGGGCTCCTGCTCGAAACAGGTTTAGGCAGGGTAATGCGGCAAAGGGTTAAATGGGAAATTTTTGGGGGAAGCGGAAGAGAGGGGTAGGTCGTGTAGTGACAGAGTTTCTGAGGGGCATTGCCATAGATCCTTAAAGGGTTTTTTTTGCTTCCAGAATGCATTTGGATCGTGGGGACTTGACGACATCAAAGCCTTCCACGAGGCGTTGAAAAAGAAATGCATGATGCTGTGGCCAGACTGTGTTTGGGGTTTTTCAGGAAAAGATGGAGGCAGGACAAGGGTGGAATGAGTTTTATCGTGAGGGCACAGTGCCGCGGGGGAGTCCTTTCCCTTTAGGGAGAGCGGGTGGTGGGCCGGTTTGGGGGGGCTGGCTGAGAGGTTTAGGGGCACCAAAGGGCCCGGGTTTTAAGCTGTGTTTTAAAGGGGGGGTTAAATCAAGGGGCACCGTTTTTTGCCCAGTCCCTGGCTGACCAAACGGCATCTGGTGATCCTTTTTAATTTTTGGCCCTGATTTTCGCCCGCATGAACCCCGGGTCACATACGTTTAAGGGTGGGTACGCTTTTGGGGGGGGGGGGGCATCGCCCCCCCTGTGGGGAGAACATTTCAAGGGGAAATTTAACTGTGTAAGGAGAGGAGAGTGGAAGCCCGGTGGGGGGAAAGCGTGGTGTGTCGTGAGGGTTTCCCCAGGTGGATCACGAGGAAAAAAAGAGGGGATTTCAAAAACCTTCCTCCCGTGAGGCCTTTTGGGGTTTTTTGGAGGGCCCCCGGGCCCCCTTTTTGTATTGGGGCCCCCCAACCTGGAATTTGGCCCCGGTTTTTCATAATGCTGTCGGTTCCGCCAATCCCGTAAAATACCCCGTAGGTCTTGGCCCGTGTTGTAGGCCTTTACCTTTAAAAGAAAGGGGGAAGGGCCCCGCTAACTCGGCAAATTACAGGGCCATTTTAAATTTGCAAACCCCCCTGTCCCCCCCAAGTATGGAAAAAAGTGGGCTCCATTGTTTTTGGGGGGCCTACCTGTATACACTGTACAATCAGTTCAGCTTTTAAGAAAGGCCTTGGCACGAGGGGGTGTGGTTGGGACATTTAAGAAAATCATTCATTACTTTCACTTCCCGAAATTCCCCCTGTTTATCTGGGTTTCCTGGATGCCCAAGAAAGGCCGTTTTTACAGAAATGAATTTTGGAAGCTCTTTCATAAACTTCTCTCGGGGGTTTAAAACCCCGGGGACATTGTTTTTAATTAATTTTAAAGTACTGGTACATTTCCCAGGAATTTACTGTTAAATGGGGGAATTCCTTCTCGCGGCCTTTAGTACTGCCAATGGTTTTTCGGCAGGGGGGGATTATATCCCCCTACCTGTTTCAATGGTACACGGATTTATCTCCGTGCCCAAACTTCGTGAACAGGGATCGGGCTTGGCCCCAAAACCCAAAATGGGGCATCAATACTGAGTATGCGGGTGATATGGAATGCTCGCACCCCCCGCCCCCCGGGAAAAGGGTTTCAGTTTCCAAACAAGGGGTGTCAGGGGTATGCCCGCCCAAACAGACATTTTCTACAACCCACTAAGACAGAGTGCATGGTTTGTATCACGGCACGCGCTCAGGGGAAAATTTCCTGAAAAAAGCATGGCCCCGGGGGGTTTTGCCCTCACTTTTTTGGATAGATTTGCCCTACCAGGCCATGTTATACCCCCGCATGACTGATGATGATGATTTTCATCAAAACAGACCCCCAAGCTTCTTTTGTGGGGAAAAACTTTCATAGAAAATTTTCCCACGGGAAACAGAGAGGTGAAGATGGAGTCACTGCTACTCTACATACTGCAACTCGCTGTGTAAACGGTACAAGGTGGCCACTATGAAAAGGCCCTTTAAGGGCTGTCACAATGACATCCTTTAAAAGGCTTTTGGGGGCCCGCCCCAGGTGGGGCAGCTCCCTCCCTGGCTTTCGCTAAGAAGGGGTGAAACAATCTGGATGTGATCCGTCGACACTGTGTTTAGTTTAAGGGGGTAGGGGGGAGCTCTCTACGAACTTCCCCTCATCACCTCTGTCAGGACAGAGTCGGCCTTGTATGGGACCCAATAACAGCCGGGGGGCTGGGTTTTGTGTTTTTGCAGAAAAGTGGGGTAGGGACCCCCCCCCCCGGGGGCCAGTATGCTTTTCTATGGGACTTTTAAAACTATGTCCCCCAATGTGCCTGTAAAAATTTTTCTTGTTTTTTGTTTTTGCTTAGAATTAAAATTTCTCCTTTGGGTTGTTTTATTTCTTTTTTTTGTCGTATGCCTCCCGGGGGAGAATAA
This sequence comes from Chionoecetes opilio, assembly GCA_016584305.1. Classification (NCBI taxonomy): domain Eukaryota; kingdom Metazoa; phylum Arthropoda; class Malacostraca; order Decapoda; family Majidae; genus Chionoecetes; species Chionoecetes opilio. The sequence goes on along the minus strand of JACEEZ010008880.1, from coordinate 82,708 downwards.
AAATTTTTAAATTTTTTATTATTATTATTATTATAAAGTTTACTACACACTACACGTCCGTGTGGCTCAGTTGGTTAGGGCGTCCGGTATCATTCTGTGGTCCGGCGTTCGATCCCCAACCCCGCTCATTGCCGGGGATTTTTCCACTGTTAAATTCAGGCGGTACTGTCCCCCTTGAGCAAGCGGATGTGGGGGTGTGGTGTGTGAGGTCCCAGCATTGCCCAAAGATCGGTAATAATGAGCTCCAAGCTAGCACTGAGAGGGTGAAACTGGCGATCGCGAGCCAGCTCGCGTGGACAAGGCCATGTGAATAACACAAGAGGCAGAGCGTAAGATGTGTTGTGATGAGAGTATGACCTCATCGGGTGCCATGGCTATATGCTTGTTTATATACTGTCTACGAGTATCTCTGCCTATCTATCTTCATATATCCTTGTCGCTGTCTGTCTGTCTCCCAGTCAGATTTTTTTTTCTCTCTCTCTCTCTCTCTCTCTCTCTCTCTCTCTCTCTCTCTCTCTCTCTCTCTCTCTCTCTCTCTCTCTCTCTCTCTCTCTCTCTCTCTCTCTCTCTTGCTCCTCATACATATGGACTTATTGACCAAACTTGATACGGAATCGTCCAGATTTTCTCCAGTCATTAGTCTATACCTCATATCCTGACCCCTATCTATCTCATGCCTAACTGACTTCATGATCAAAGGAACTAAGAACCACTTGCCCTGAGGACGAAATAACTTAATAATCATAATGATCTCGGAACCATAAGTCTCCGTAACAATAACAAATGACATACTGCAGATCTCCAACACCTTTTGTTGAAGTTCTCCCGGCAAACTTCTAAGTTCACCTTTGTCTTATCTCAGGTTACGGAGATGAAGGAATTGGCCCCGGCTGTGGAGTCATTGTTACACCTCTGCTTCCCAACCACTGAGGGTCCCTTGTGGTGTGCGCGTCTCCTTCCTGCTAACGCCCCTGGCCGTTGTTCCCGACCGGAGCTGGCTGATGCCCTCCCCTATAGCCGCACACTGCTGCTGGCCAACCACCATGGCATCGCCGATGGCACCACAAACATGGTTGTGACGGACACGTTCCTCTGCATGTTGGACAACGTGGTTACCGGTAAGCCAATTGACGACGCGATTCAGCATGGTAAGTTGGTCGCCGGGGAGGAGTCCATAGCTATCTTGACGGCGAGGGTGGAGGAACTGATGAGGGATGAGGCACACTTTCAACAGTTACAAGAGGACCTCAAAAAGAGAAAGAGAAAGAAGAAGCTTATTCCACGTGCTTATCCAAAGGCCAGAGATCCTGACTTCAAATGTCAGATAGTCCTACGGGACCTCGACAAGGAGACTACCCAGAGGTTCATCAAGAAGTGCAAGAAAGAAGGAGTTACAGTGAATAGCGGACTGGTAGCAGTGTATGACGCAGGTATCGTTGATTTCGTTAAGGATGGAGGTCTGGAGCAGGATTTTTACTCTATCCGGGGGATGCATGCAATCAGCATGAGACGCTACTGGTTAGGAGACACCTCGAAGACCTTGGGAATTCACATGGTGCCACTGGAGATCGCTTTCTCAACGCCAACAAAGTGGAGGGATAACTTCTGGGAATACGCCAGAAGCGTCCATAAAGCCCTCAGTCATGGTCTTCAAGAAAAAGACGTGGTGATGTTCATGGCTTCATTGATGGGCAAAAGTAATAAAGAGGATTATTATGCGGAGCGTCCACCGCCAGACTGTGACTACGTGACAGCCAACATGGGTAACATAGACCGTCTCATCCCGACGGAAGGACAGCAAGTACGGCTCGCGCACCTGGTTAGGTTCACTTCGTGCTGGAACGCCCCCATGAACTGTTTGTTTCACACCCTGCGTGGCTGCTTCATGTACTGCCTCACCTACGCCAACGACATTATGACGCGTGAAGATGCTGAAAAGCTGGTAGACAAGACATTTGACATCTTGCTAGGAGTGATGCAGATGTAAACAATAAACCTCCGTTTGGCAAATTTTATTTTCTTCCTTTCGGGACACTTGTTAGACAGTGTTGGATGGGAGCCCCCACACAGTTGATACACTTCTTTGTGCTGCTCTGGCAGCCTTTCCACGCAGTGGCGTACCGAGGGGGGGGGGGGGGGGGGCATGCGGCCATGACCCCCCCGTTTGGCAAGGAAAATAATAAATTATAATTATAATATATTATTATATTATATATATATATATATATATATATATATATATATATATATATATATATATATATATATAATATATATATATATAACACTGTATATATATTGGCCCCCCCTTTTCAATTTTCTGGGTACGCCACTGTTTCCACGTGTGTTCAGTGCTTGTACATTCCGAACAGATCTTGTACTCTTTTTCTTTAGGGCATTCTTTTATAAAGTGATCATCCAAATTGTAACATCGGAGGCAAATGGTGATGTTTATAAATTATACTCCTCTAATTTAATATTGTAGGCGGGGATGCTCATATGAAAACCGAGGAGTCCCTGTTCAGTTGCCTTCTTAGCTGACAAGGTGTGATTAAAAGTGATCATATTGTTTTTCGGAATTTTGAAAATGTGGTCAATTCCCTCTGAAATCCACTTACTTTTTCTCATCTTTTCTTCTTTTATTTCTTCATTGTGAGAATAGATAATTTCGTCCACGTTGAAAATGATGCTCGATACTTGTCTCCGGTCGTCTTATTTATATTTTTCTTGTTGTTAGTTATGAATACAGATTCATTCGCATTATTTTGCTGCTTCGTGAGGTTATTTATGATAACCTTGGCTCCTTCCCATCTTGGTAGGTGTCCCTTATCATCCACGTGGTTTTATATAACCTATATATATGTATATCTATATATCTAGCTATATACCTGTGCTATAATATGCTACATAACGAGACATGTCTTGTTTTAAGATGTCTACTGAGGTCGAAAGTAAAGTTTTTGACTTATAATTCACCAAAAATAATTTTGCATTCGAGTAAGTAAGACGAATTTTGCAATAATACTCAAATTTCTAGAAAACCTATTATTTCATGACCTTTTGACCTCTGGTGACTCGTATATCAAATTCTATGTCATGTGTTACATATCAACCTGTAGAGCTCTCAAAGACGAACATGTTGAGTGCTCATTCATTATTTCTTTGTGTTTCTGGATGGAGTTATGAAGCGTTGAATTATCCTCAGCCCCAATTTTGGGCCTGAATTTCTGCAAATGGACCAACAAGCCAAAAGTCTACTCTCGTTTTTATGATAACCCAGATGGTCTACTTCATGAATTAGAGGACAAACTTAGGGTACAAAAAATGTCTACGGGGACCCCTCAGCCGATAGACAGCTATAGCTTTTAGTCTAAATTTTGTATCTTTGATTCATACTGCGTTGTAATTCAGCAATGTATATGGTTTATACTTTTAATAGACTTTGTGTCTAGTTTACTACATATTATCACATCGGTATAAGTGCAGTTTAAACCAATACACGATCAGTGGTTTCAGGTATCCTGAACGTTTTATTCTCATCCTAAGGAGTATTTGTAACACATACAACAGCCGAAAATTAAAAATAACACTAGGGGGGTCTGGGGTGGAAAACCCCCCAGTGAGGTAAGGTTACGTACTCAATGTCCAGGTTAGGTTAGTTAACTAGTAGGAGGGTCTGGGGGTGCCCAGACCCCCCCCCCCCCAGTTATGTCAGGAGAGTAGGTATTGGTCAATAGGGAACATTGGTTGAAACTGCATATTTACCTTATCATCATTACAAAGTAAATAAATCATAATAAGCGAATGAAATATCCTAACGTAGTTCCTAGCCTAGGTAACTTTTGAATCAAAAGGCTGCATAGATTTTCCTTAATCCTCGTCTATCATATATTCTATACTAACTTAAATGGTAAATAAGAGTGAACTTGGACACCTAGTACATCTAGAATAGACTCAGTTATCAAGTAGTTCGTGCAGAGACGATGAGGTGTTTTGAGAAAAGACAAAACAAACATATGGAAGGGATGAAAAGTGGATGTAGTTGACGTATACGTATTACAGGAACTACCACGTGTATGTCTATATACCAGCCTCCTGTTGCTTCCTTATGTTCTGATGTGCTGGTGTCTGACAACACAACAATGAAACATACCTGACACAAATAAGATGAACAACAAAGTGTCCATCCCAAACTACTTACTTTGTTTACCCACAATTTCTTTCTTTTAGGGCTTGCAGGGAATCTGTAGAGTTTGAAACCCTTCTCAGACCTATTGTGACATTCGACAGCACAGCGGAACAGCATGACATATCACTGTTTATAAGAAGCAAAAGTAGACTGAGAACCTCCTCAAGTCTAGGATGAACGGAGAGGCCCCGGATTCAAGATGGCGCCCAGTAGCGATTAACATAGGACCAATGGGTGGCGTTACCCTCCTTATACAGCGACTACCTCAAACCTTCCCCAGCCTCCACACACAAATAGTTACCTTTCATCTGCCGTCACTATCCAATGGACCATGAAGAAATACAGCGATATCACTACAAATACTATCATTATTATACTGTACATACATATAAGGACAGCGAGATAGAGAGAGAAAGAAATAAAGAGAGAGAGAGAGAGAGAGAGAGAGAAAGGAGGGGGGAGAGAGATTATGTGTCATTCACCCATGGTCTTTGTCCACGCGAGCTGGCTCGCGATCGCCAGTTTCACCCTCTCAGTGCGAGCTTGGAGCTCATTATTACCGATCTTTGGGCAATGCTGGGACCTCACACACCACACACCCCCATCCCCTTGCTCAAGGGGGACAGTAACCGCCCGAATTTGTCAAGTGAAAAATCCCCGGGAGCGCGAGGATTCGAACCGCCTACCCACAGAGTGAGAGACCAGAACGTTATCAACCTGACCATCGCGCGGTGTGTGTGTGTGTGTGTGGTGTGTTGGTGGTGTGTGTGTGTGTGTGGTGTGTGGTGGTGGTGTGTGGTGTGTGTGGTGCGTGCGTGCGTGCGTGCGTGCGTGCGTGGTGCTGTGGTGCGTGGTGGTGTGTGGTGCGTGCGTGCGTGCGTGCGTGCTGTGCGTGCGTGCGTGCGTGCGTGCTGTGTGTGTGTGTGTGTGTGTGTGTGTGTGTGTGTGTGTGTGTGTGTGTGTGTGTGTGTGTGTGTGTGTGTGTGTGTGTGTGTGTGTGTGTGTTTTCCTGATATCACTTACTACAACACTTCCATCAGCACCTAAGACAGAGTCCCTACAAACCTTCCCAGAGGAGAACTACGTAATACACCATTAAACATAATGTCTTGCTCTCCTACCTACTTGTACACTACTATGACGAGCGTCTAGGCGTCGGGCCCGTTGTTTGGAGTCGCCGATGCTGCTGTAAATATTGAAGAGATCAATGAGAAGAGATTGAAGTTATTAAAATTACACTCACTCGAGAGACGCAGAGTAAGGGGCGATCTGATAGAAGTTTTGAAGTGGATAAAGGGATTTAATAAAGGAGAGGTAGGAAAAGTTCTTACGGCTTTTAACTAGGGTAGAACAAGAAGTAACGGATTCAAGCTGGAAAAGCGTAGATTTAGAAAGGAAATAGGGAAAAACTGCTTCACAAATAGGGTGGTGAATGAATGGAATGGTCTCAGTAGACAGGTAGTTAGTGCGGAGTCATTAGGGAGCTTTAAAGAGGGCTGGATAGGTTCACGGATGGGGAAGAAAGGTGGATGTAGGTAGTGTTAGGTGACAGGAACTATCACGTGTAGGCCTCGCGGCCTCTTGTAGCTTCCTTATTTTCTTATGTTCTTATGTTGCTGATAACACGCGAATAACTTTTATATTTACTTCAACTCTGTTTTGAGCATCTTACTAGAAGGTAATGTTATTGGCATCCACTTCAACACATAATAAACTGATAACACGCAACGTTCGTGTGTGTGAAAGTAGATAACGAGATAAAATCAAGTCTGCTTATATCTATATTTAACTAGTCGCAGGATCGTCTCGCTGCAGGGGTTGTGACCAATAAGCAACACAGAAGTACGTGATGATATTATAAAGACACTTCCGAAGCCTAACACTCTCTATAACCACTGCAGAATAAAAAACTATGAAAACACATCAGTGTCAGACAACCTCCATGAGTCGTGTTGGCTACAGGGTTCATAAGAGGGCCTGGGCCAAGGTCACTGTCTGGGAATACACACGTGGCAACTTACTATGCAGACTATCTGATTATGTAGCAATGCAGGGAGACATTACTGACCCCATAAACAAACATCATGTCATAGGGGAGTCCAGACAAAGCTAATATGTGATGTGGGGAAAAGCTATTGACAAATGACGACAGAAAATGGTGTGGAAAATTAGCTGAAATTCCCTTTTAACATTTCAACCACCTGCTGGCACCTAATAGACAAGTTGCTATGAGAAGACTTAAGAAATGGGTTCTACCATGTTTGTAGAGTGGCATAGTATATATAATTCCTACCCAAAAACTTGAATTTGTGCTGTAAAAGTGGTGATCAGTTAATTGCACGAAAAAAGTCCGCCCTGGTCGTGACGTCACGAGTCGTACAGGCGCGGGAGGCTACGAAGGCTGTGTACGGTGTGTTTACCTATAATCAAAGTACCAAAATACCAAGTAAACCCACTTCGTATACGAACAGAAAAATCTGGCAACTCCGGTCAAATAGTGACGTCGATGGAACGCGCTCTCTCTCTCTCTCTCTCTCTCTCTCTCTCTCTCTCTCTCTCTCTCTCTCTCTCTCTCTCTCTCTCTCTCTCTCTCTCTCTCTCTCTCTCTCTCTCTCTCGAAGCAGCCTTGAGGAGTGAGAGCGTCTTCCATCGACGTCACTATTTGACCGGAGTTGCCAGATTTTTCTGTTCGTATACGAAGTGGGCTTACTTGGTATTTTGGTACTTTGCCTATAATGACACCAGCAAAGCCGTATGTCAAAGGCAAGGGGAAATAGACATCCTTGGTGTTATGCGCCAATGTGCACTAACACTGACAGGTCAACACCAGGGAAGATATTCATCTCAATTCCCAAATATTATAAGATAAGGCTGCGATGGTGGCTGGCTACGCCGCTTGTGTTGTGGTGGATGTACACGATCGGACCCGCTCGGTTCCGTGCCTGTGTACCACCATCGCTTCCTTATCTTATAATCTTTGGGAATTGAGATGAATGTCTTCCCAGGTGTTGTTGACCTGCCAGTGTTAGAGCACATTGGCACATAACACCAATGATGTCTATTTCCCCTTGCCTTTGACATATGGCTTTGCTGGTGTCGATTCAGTTCACGGCGCTGAAATTCAGTTCACGGCGCTGATACGGGCAGGAAGTGGTGTTTTGAGCTCCCGGGGATTAGTGTAGTGAAGCGTGAGATGGCGGACAGTGATGTGTTAAATGAACTTAAGCAGCATGGAGGACAGGTGCGTGACCTCATTTTAGCGAGGAGTGGTCACGATGACGTCGTGAGGGACCTGGGGGGCGCTGTGGCTTCCCTGAAGAAGGAGAATGCCGAGCTCAGGGAGCTGTTCGGGAAACGTGGTGTTCCAGCATCGCCAGTCCCTCTGCCTAGATGAAGCGTAGGAGCGTGGAAACAGGTGAATAACTAGGGGGGGGGCACTCAGTAGAGCGCATACCTCCACCCGAATATTTCATCAAATTACGTATATATATATATATATATATATATATAATATATATATATATATATATATATATATATATATATATTTTATGTACTCAGTATGAGCACATATATTATATATTATAATTTGTCTCAGTATGAGCACATACCTCCGGCCGAATATTTCATCAATTGGTTGCCATGGCAACAGTTGTCAATAGATTTCATCCAAAATTAAATCAGTTCTTCCTTATACCAAATAGATTTGGTATACCGAGTTTGGTCCAAATCTATTCGTAATTTTTCGAGAAATCCTGTACACTAACAAACAGACAGACAGACAGACAGACAGATCGGGGTGAAAACATAACCCCTCCAACTTTGTTGGCGGAGGTAATAAAGAGACTGGCCGAGGGCGACCACAGACTCCGCCTCCTGCGACCAGGAACAGCTTTGCTATCCTCGTTGATGAGTGCACAGAGGAAGGGGATGGTAAGACAGTCGAGCTTTCCCTGTCTTCAGGTAAGACCGTGGTTGTGGGTGACAGCCAGGTCAAGTATCTAGATAGGACTTTTTGTAACAGGGATTGGAAGAATAGGACGCTTGCCTGTTTTCGTGGAGCGGGGATAGGGAACATAGCAGAAAGGCTGGAGAGGGTAATGGTGGGTGAGGGATTAGCGCCGACGATATGTATAAGTGCAGGGGGAAATGATATAGGCAGGGTCGAGAGACAGGAGCTCTTAGGAGGTACAAGGAGGCACTAGGCAAAGGTTAGGGACCTTGGAGGCACCCCTGTTTTGTGTGGAATTTTGCCGCGCCGGAAAGGGGGACCAAAATGGTGGTCGGAAGCGTTTGAGGTGAACAGTTTGCTGGCTGAACACTGCAGGAGGAACAGGTGGCTCTTTATCGACAACTGGGCTCGATTCTTCGGTAAGATCCACCTGTACGCCAGGGACGGGGTGCATCTCTCTCATAGGTGTGTGGGTGTGTTGGCGTGGGTAATTGAAAGGGAGATGGGGGTCAGGTTTTTTTTAGAGGCCAGGAGGGTGTGAAGGGGAAGAATAATGATAATGAATAATGATAGTCAAGGAAGGGATATTGTTGGTCAAGTCAGGAATGAAGACATTAGAATTAAGAAAAAGACAGGGATAAAACAGGCAGTCAGCGTAAATACAGCTAGCGGGAAAATCGACAAGATGAAGAAGCGCAACTTAAAGGTTTATTATACAAATTGTAGGAGTATATTAAATAAGATAGATTTACTGAGAGGAACATCTTGTGTTGAAGATGTTTATATAATAGCATTAACAGAAACATGGTTAGATATGACAGGAAATGTATTTAATCCAGAAGTTGAGATAGCGGGATATAAGTTATTTCACAAGGACAGGGTAGGAAGGAGAGGCGGAGGAGTTGCACTATATGCCAGGGATACATTGCAGTGTTGTGTTAACAACGTTATAAAAACGGATGATAGCATAGAGTCTATATGGGTGTAAATTAGAGAAGGAACTGTATAATATAAGATGGTCTTGGGTGTAGTGTACAGGCCTCCAAACTGATGTAAAGAGGAGTCAGCTCTTATATGGCAGGAAATAAGCAAGGCTTGTAAATATAATCGATTATGCGTGGTAGGAGACTTTAATCTTAGGAGCATTGACTGGGATTTAATTATAGGAAACAATGACGCAGAGGATTTGTTAAAACTAGTTCAAGATAACTTCCTAAGGCAAGCAATCAAGGAGCCTACTAGGGGAGATAATATTCTAGATCTGTTACTAACAAACAGGGAAGATTTAGTTACTGAGGTGGAAGTTGTAGGTACGTTAGGAAAAAGCGACCATAGCGAAATCAGATTTTGCTTAATAAGCATAGAGTACCTGATTTTAGAAAGGCTAATTATGTAGGATTAAGAAGACACCTGGAAGGGATTAACAGGGACAAGAGGGAGTGTGAGATGAGATCTGTGGGCAGGACGGAGGGGGGTGTCGGTGAGGTCAGTTCGGAAAGGGATTATAATACCTTTGTCAGCAATTTAATTGCAGGTCAGAAAAAGAATATTCCTTACAGGGCGATAAGATCAGGGAAAAACGAGCCCAAGTGGATGACTGAGTTTTTAAAACACAACATAGGGGTAAAAAGGAACATGTATAAGAAAGTTAAGGATGGGCAGGTGAATAGAGAGCAGTATAACGAGATGGCTAGAACAGTGAAAAAATTAACAAGAGCAGCGAAGAACAATTATGAGATTAAGGTTGGAGGGAAGGCAAAGACCGATCCTTAGGTATTTTTTCAGGTTTATAAAACAAAGACTAGGGAATTAGTGGGGCCATTAAAAAATGAACAGGGGGAGATTGTAAGCACGGCAAAGGATATATGTAAAATTTTAAATGATTATTTCTTAAGTGTTTTTATTCAGGAGGATAAACAGAAGGTACCTGATAATGAACAGATGTTTAGAGGAGAGGATGATGAGAAACTCAAAGATATTGTGATAACTAGGGAAATGGTAGAAGGTATAGACAGAATGAAAATTTTTAAGTCACCAGGACCAGATGAAGTGTATCCCAGAGTACTAAAAGAATGCAAAGAGGTTGTTAGTGAAGCGTTAGTGCATATTTTTTAGGAAATCGATTGATATAAAGGATGTGCCGTTAATGTGAAGGAAGGGAGACGTAGGTCCCATATTTAAGAAGGGAGATAGAGGATTAATGTCAAATTATCGACCCGTTAGCCTGACGTCAGTGGTAGGTAAATTATTGGAATCTGTTATTGCAAAAAACATTAATTAGAGAGCATCTTGAAAAGCATAGTTTGGTAAATGATTCACAACATGGGTTCACCAAAGGTAAATCTTGTCTCACTAATTTATTGAGTTTTTATAGAAAAGTTTATGAAACAGCAGATAATGATGAGAATTATGATAAAGTATACCTGGACTTTAGTAAGGCATTCGACAAGATGCCACACGGTAGATACTTAAATAAGGTTAAGGCTCATGGAATAGATGGGAAGGTTCTTCGTTGGATTAGATCTTGGCTAAGTAATAGGCTACAAAGGGTTACAATTAATGGTTCTAAATCTGAATGGGGGTAGGTAACGAGTGGGGTTCCACAAGGGCCGAGTTTGGGTCCATTACTATTTTTGATTTACATCAACGACTTGGATAGTGGGATTAGTAGTGATATCAGCAAGTTTGCGGATGATACTAAGGTAGGTAGGATTATTAGATCACAGTCTGATGTAAATATTTTGCAAGGAGACTTAGATAAATTAAATGAGTGGGCAGATAGATGGCAGATGGAATTTAATATTGATAAGTGTAGCGTAATGAATGTTGGTAGGAAAAATCCTGGTAATATGTACACCATACGCAATGTATCGCTGAAAAGATCAGAGGGTGAGAAAGATCTGGGAGTGCGGGTAAGCTCAGACCTCCGACCTAGGAATCAATGTATTGAGGCTAGAAATCGAGCCAACAGGGTAGGGTGCAAAGACTACTGTATACTGGACTTGCTACTCATTTTGGGCTATTTCCAGTGGAGGCCAGTTTTGCGATTCCTGACATTTTCGAACATCACTCCCATTTCCCTTCCTATGGCTTATCATTATAAATGATATACCGTTATCTTCGTAAATGGTTGTTCTATAATATTATCAAATAAAAAACTGTAAAATACACTAAAGAAATGCCATTATGAGAGAGTGAAGAAATATGTATGAACTTAATATTCACTTAAACTCTTCGCCATTTAATATTTTGCGAGCAAATATTTTACGTGTAACATATCTATAGAAGCGGAATTTTATTAGCTTTCCATTGATATATTTCGTTTTCTGATAAATGAATTAGAACCATACATAAATTAGCGTTAACTACATATATAACCTCATCAATCGGGAAAATTACCCGATTGATGATGTAATTTATTTAGTTAACGCTAATTTATGCATGGTTCTAATTCATTTATCAGAAAACTAAATATATCAATGGAAAGCTAATAACATTCCACTTATATTAATATGTTGCATGTAAAAAGTCTTCACGCAAAATATTAAATGGCGATGAGTTTAAGTGAATATTAAGTTCATGCATATTTCTTCAGAGTCTCATAATGGAATTTCTTTAGTGTATTTTACAGTTTTTTATTTGATAATATTATAGAACAATCATTTACAAAGATAACAGTGTATCATTTATACTGATAAGCCATAGTCTACTGTATTCATGGAACACCTTTTTACTTGCCGATCCGATTGATGATGTTATTTTTTTAGTTAATGCTAATTTATGCATAGTGGTAATTCATTTATCAGAAAACAAAATATATCAACGGAAAGCTAATGAAAATCCGCTTCTATTGCTGTTTCATGTAAAAAGTTTTCTCGCAAACATTAAATGGCGAAGAGTTTAAATGAATATTGAGTTCATGAATATTTCTTCACTCTCTCATAATGACATTTCTTTAGTGTATTTTACTGTTTTTTATTTAATAATATTATAGAACAAACATTTACGAAGATAACAGTATATCATTTATGCTGATAAACCTTAGGAAGGGAAATGGGGGGTGATGTTCGCAAATGGCAGGAATCGCAAAACTGGCCTCCACTGGTCATGGACGGGTTGGCACGGGGCACGAGTAGCAAGTCCAGTATAGAGTAGTCTTTGTAGGGTGTTAGGATTTATTACCAGGAGTGTAAAAGTAGAAATGCTGATGTTATTCTAAAGCTTTATTTGGCTCTAGTCAGACCTCACCTAGACTATGCGGTGCAGTTTTGGTCTCCGTATTACAGGATGGATCCTTATTAGAATCAGTGCAGAGAAGGATGACCAAAATGATACAAGGGATGCGTAACTTTAGTTATGAGAAGAGATTGAAACTATTAAATTTACACTCACTCGATAGGCGTAGAGTAAGGGGCGATCTAATAGAAGTTTTTAAGTGGATAAAGGGATACAATATAGGGGATGTAGGAAAAGTTCTTACGGCTAGTAAGCAGGGTAGAACAAGAAGTAACGGATTCAAGCTGGAAAAGCGTAATTTAAAAAGGTAATTGGGAGAAACTGGTTCACAAATAGGGTGGTGAATGATTGGAATGGACTAAGTCGTCAGGTGGTCAATGCGGAGTCTATTGGTGTTTTTAAAAGGAGTCTGGATAAATTCATGGATGGAGAAGAGAGGTGGATATAGGTAGAGTTAAGTAACAGGAACTACCTCGTGTAGGTCTCATGGCCTCTTGTAGCTTTCTTATTTTCTATGTTCTTATGTTATAGGTAACCACACCGTACACAGCCTTCGTAGCCTCCCGCGCCTTTATGACTCGTGACGTCACGAACACGGCCGAGTTTTTTGCAGTCACGTGACATTTGAGCAACTTTAAACCTTATTTGTATATATGTCTTGCCTTTTTTCATTGAAATGATACTGTTTAGTGATTGTTAACAGTTTAGGAATCTATAGGCCAACCTTTTACAAAAAAAATTATGCGCCTCTGTGACTGAGCTGCCTGTGTTCT
>JACEEZ010008880.1:37305-62305 GCA_016584305.1 Chionoecetes opilio | reverse complement strand
TTAATATACTGTTACGCTCCAACATTTTCCTTAAACTTTCGAGTCTGCCCCGGGATAGTCCTCTACCGAGCTCACTCACGGATATGAAAATATCATCAAAGTCTGATTGGGGTGTCTAGTTGATTGTGATTCACTTAAGGAGTATGGTGACTAGTAGTTTAGTGCCTGTTTTGGATTGATTCACTGCTTCGGGTCGTGGTTTCGAGATAACGCGACGTGGCGAGTTACGAGAAGGGCCTGTGGAGACAACTACCTGACTGAGGGACTTATTCTATTACAAGTGGCTCGTATTATATTTATATAGAATATACATATATTCTATATAAATATATATATATATATATATATATATATATATATATATATATATATATATATATATATACAGTGGCGTACCGTGGGGGGGGGGCCTTGCGGCCATGCCCCCCCCCCCGTTTGCAAAGAATAAATAATGATAAATATATATATATAAGGCCCCCCCTTTTCAAATTTCTGGGTACGCCACTGCATATATATATATATATATATATATATATATGTATATATATATATATATATATATATATATATATATATAATAATAATATAAGCGAAAGTGTGTCTGTCTGTCTGTCTGTCTGTCCACTCTGGGTGCCGCCCCCTGTGGCGGAGTCCCCTCACATGGCACAGTTTTGGAATCGGGTCGACCAGGGGAAGGTTTTAAGCCCACTTATGAGATGATCCGATCACTTCTTCTTTTTCTTTATTTTTAGCAGCCTATTAGCGAGAATTGTGAAAAAAAAAGTGGGTTGCGAGAATTGAGGAAACCTTGATGTAGGGTGATGGGTAATGGGTGAGTGAATGGGTGGGGTGATGGGTAATGGGTGTGGGGTGATGGGTGTGGGGTGATGGGTGAGTGAATGGGTTGGGGGTGATGGGTGATGGGTGAGGGAATAGGTGGGGGGTGATGGGTAATGGGTGAGTGAATGGGTGTGTGGTGATGGCTAATGGGTGGGGGGTGATGGGTAATGGGTGAGTGAATGGGTGTGTGGTGATGGTTAATGGGTGGGGAGCGATGGGTAATGGGTGAGTGAATGGGTGGAGGGTGATGGGTAATGGGTGAGTGAATGGGTGGGGGGTGATGGGTAATAGGTGAGTGAATGGGTGGGGGTTGTAATGGGTAAACATGGGTTTAAAAGGGTACTGGAGATTGGGTTGGTGGGAAAATGTGAATCCGGGTTTGGCTGTTTTTCTTTTTTCCCCGTTTCTTGGAAGGGTGGAGGCCCAATCTATAGGCCGGTTTTGGCCGCCCCACCAAATAGCCCCGAGGAGTAAAAAATCCGCCGGGGCCCCTTTGCGGGGGAATTATAAAAAAAGTGGGTTGCGGCTTTGGGCTTGTGTGGTGTGGTAATGGGTGAGTGAATTGGGTTGGGAAAGTGGGGGGTTTTTGATGGGTGATAAATTTTTTTTTTGGGGTTTTGGTGAGTATTGGGGAATTGTGAAAAATGTGGGTGGAGGAATTGAGGAATTGTGTGGGTGATGGGGTAATGGGTGAGTGAATGGGGGGGTGATGGGTAATGGGGGGGGGTATGGTGGGGGGTGGGGGGTGATGGGTGAGGAATGGGTTGGGGGTGAGGGTGATGGGTTGGGAATACATAATTGTTTAGGGTAGAGGGTATTGAGGGGGGGGTGGTGGGGGAAGGGGACAAAAGGGTGGGGGGGAAGGCAATACCCTCCGCAGGAACCCAAAAGGCCGCCCGGAGGGGGGTTTGGGCCCGAAAAATTAAAATTTTTAAGAATAAGACAAAAATTTGGGGGTTTTTTCTATATATATATATATATATATATATATATATATATATATATATATATATATATATATATATTTTATATATATATATACAGAGCTGGCAGTATTTAAATCACAGATGAGACCCAATTTTGATAAAATGAGGGAGACAGAACAAAGATCAGAGTATTATCATTATGAGATCCAAGTGTTTCTGACCCATGTCTGACTGACTCTACATCACTAACCTGCCGCCAGTACTGGGTAAACCATGGATTGCGGGTGTTTTTCTCAGGGGGAGTAGGCGGTAGTGAGCAATGAAGTCCCGAACATCTGTCTGACCATCTCTCAGCACCAGCAGCCCACCCAAGTCACCTTCAAACTCTCTAAGCTGGAAATAACAGAGAGGATCAGGGTATATATATGTATATATATATATATATATTTGTTTTTTATTTTTTATTTGTAAAGGTTTATTGTACAATTAAGCATACAGGACATACACACAAAAATAAAAGCATGTACAGAAATGCATATGCAGGAGCAAAGAAGTACAAAGCGGGCATCAGCCCGCCAGGGGAGGAGGGTATCCCCGTCAGGTACGGAGGGTCGCGTGGAGGCGTGGTGACGGTGAGTCACCTGCGTCACTGGTCACCCTGCCGGGCGCGGCGGGGTGTGTGGGTACGTGATGTGTCGCGGGGAGGGGGCGTTGCTCGCAGCCCCCCCCAACCCATACGTCTCTCGGGGTGTGGCGGACCATGAGGGCGGCCTGCCCTGTTCACGCCCACTCAGAGCCCCCCACCTGCGGGCTGGGCGGCTGGGGCCGGGCCGGGCCTCAGGGGGGCGGTGGGGGGCAGGACAGGAGGTAGTGCACCAGTGGGCGAGGGGGTTGCATCTCGCAGTGGTCGCACACTTGCCCCTCGAAGTCCTCCTGCAGCTCCTCTCTGGTGCAGTAGCCCAGACGCACACGCTGCAGTAGTGCGCCATCTGCCCTGGGTTGTTGCTGGGTGGCGTCCAGTGGGTGTAGTTGGTGGCTGCAGCGTACCAGGCGCCTGCCTCTTCCTGGCCTCCAGCTCTCGGGTTTTCTGGTGAGCGCAGTGTGCTGCGCCTCGTTTCGCCTGGCCCCTTGAAGCTGCCTGTAAGCCCGCTGGCGGCCCCGTTGGGCCCGGCCACGTCCGCCGCCTCGTTCCCTCGGACCCCTACGTGGCTGGGGACCCATTTGAGCCTGACACGCCTTCCCTGCGCGCCAAGGCTCTGTAGGTGCCCAGGATGGTGGTGATGAGCCTCACGTTGTCCTTGGGATGCGGCTGTTGGAGGGCCTGCAGCCCCGTCCAGGAGTCAGTGTATATTACCACAGTTGCCTCCCGGCGGAGCAGGGCATGTTCGAGGGCGTGCTGGATGGCCACCAGCTCAGTCTGGAGGGTGAGCAGTTGTCAGACGCCCCCCAAAGCCCAGCTCTGTCCCACCCGTGGTGACGAAACGCGGCACCTGTTCTGCCCCCCTATCCGGGTCGACCGAGCCGTCAGTGAAGTATACACTGCTGTCCCGCTCGGCGACCTAGGCCATAGCCATCAGCGCGTGCTGCCGCAGCTCCCGGGTGCTGCACATGGCTATACAGGCAGGCAACTGCGTGGCGGTGAACTCTGCGGCGGGGGGCCCCCACGGGGCGGAGATTGTAGGTGGGGGCCCGGGGACATCGGCCTCCCGCCAGGGCCCCGGTGATCCCCGCGTGAATGAGGCTGTGGGTGGCTAGCGGGTGTTAATGACCCAAAGTGTTGCCGCGCAGGCACTCGATGCCCTGCGTCATGGCCAGCCGGAGTCTCCTCTGCGCCACGCCCTCCACGTCGCGGCGGAAGAACTCTGGCCCAAACGGGGCAGGCCAGGGACGCACTGCACCCTGGTGGCGAGGGGCCCCAAATCTGGTCTCGCTCTGCATTACGCGGGCCCGCTGGACCATCTCGGCGCCCCCAGCATGGTCCTCATGGCGTTGTTCTGGAGCACCTCGAGCCGCTCCTGCTGACTGGGGGAGAGCGCGATGAGTACAGGGGCGCAATAATCCACCAGGGAGCGCACAACCTGCACGTAGTACAGGCGGAGGACAGAGAAGGTGGCGCCGGCGTTAAGCCGCGTATGGCCCGCATCACGTTCAGCCTGGCCTGCGTCCTTTCCCTCAGGTAGTCAAGCTGCGCCGTGAACGACAGCCGCCTGTCGAGCCCCCACCCCGAGGTACAGGTAGGGGGTCCGTCCAGGCCAGGCGATGCCCTGGACGCGCAGCTGACAGGCTGGGTTTGGGTGCCTTGATAGTCATGGCCCGGGACTTCTGCGCCGAGATCTTGAGGCCCAGCTCCTCGCACTTGGCGGTGATGAGGTCGAGAGCGCGCTGCGCTTGCAAAGCCTGTCACCCCGCCCGGGTGACAAAAGGAGGGCCAGGTCGTTGGCGTAGCTGAGCAGGGAAAGGTGCCCGCCTGGAAGGGCAGGGCGACCAGCTCCTCCATCAGCAGGTTGAACAGGAACGGGCTGAGGATGCCGCCCTGGGGCGTCCCCCTTCTCAGTTCCTTGTAGCGGGATTTGAGGCCCTGAAAATTGACTCTGGCCGACGGTGCTGGAGGTAGTCCTTGAGCCAGGCGAGCAGTCTTCCCCGGATCCCCTTCCTCGCGAGGGTGGCGAAATAGCGGAGGACTGGCCAGCTCGAACGCTTTTTCAAGGTCGAGGAAGACGTGACTGTGGGGCAGTTGTTGGCTTTAGTCAGCAGGGTTGAGGAGGCTGGTCAGCTGGTGCCCACGCCGCGGGTGAAGCCAAACCACGTGAGGGTGGGGGCTCCCACGCGCCACTGCAGTCGCGAGAGCAACCATCTCTCGGCTGTTTAGCCGTGCAGCTGATGAGGGGATAGGCCTGAGCTTGGTGGGCTCCTGGGCTTGGGGATGGGTGAATATCGGCCTCCTTCCAAAGCTGGTGGCAGGTGACCTGCCAGCCAAGACGCGTTGAGCGTGGGCGAGCAGCGCGGCCCTCCCCCCGGCATGAGCGACATGGAGTATGTCACGCCGTCCGTCCCTGCCCGCTGTGTCGCGCCCCTTTTTTCCTCGCCGGACGACAGTTCCTGGCGAGGGGAAGAGGTGGGCCGCCACGGTCAGGTTCCCCCCGCGGGTTCCCTGACAGCCTCGACGCGGTGTTGTCGAAGCTGTTGCTGGAGCGTGTGCGAGGAGGAAGTTGGGCGCTGGAGCCTCGGCCAGAGTGAACACGCCGATGAGCCTCTCCGCCTCTCTCGGTGTGGGTGTGGGTGGCCGGTCGATGCAGGGCGGCACCGGAAGCCGTCCTGACATTCCTTTCCCCAGCTGGCCGAGGGGAGGTGTGCTGGTTAAGGAGGCGCACCACTCCAACCACTTGGCCTCCCTGGCCCGCTGAGACACCTGCCGAGTGCGAGTCACCACATCCCGCAACAGCCGCAGGTTGGTGGGGTTGGGCTGTCGTTTATACAGCTTTCTGTGCAGGTTTACTCGGTGGTTGTGCTCCCTGACGTCCTCGGGTTGTAGAACCCCCAGTCGGGGCGGTGGCGGCGGCCCGGAGAGCACTTAGGAATGGCTGCGTCGGCTGCCCTCTGAGGGCTGCCGTGAGGTCCCTCTCCTGTTGGTGCAGGTCGCCGGGGGCTCATAAGTGACCCCACCACTCGTCAAGGGAAGCTTGAAAAATTGCCCCAGTCCGTCCTCTTGATGTTCCATCGCGGCGGAGGGCGTGGCGGGGTCGGCGGCGCCGCTGTGAGGGGGTGAGGGTGGCGTAGTGGTCACTGGTGAGCGTAGGGTGCACCTGCCACGATGCGCCGGCCGCCAGGTCAAACCCCACACCAAGGGGAGGTCCAGTCGCCCCCCCCCCGGACGTGGGTGGGGTCCCGGTGTTGAGGAGAATGGATGTGAGGGACCTCCCCGAGCAACACGCTAGGTGACGACCGTCAGGTTGGTTGCCGACACTGACTGCAGGATGGGGGGGTGGGCGTTAAAATCGCCCGCCACTAGGAGGCTAGTGTTGCGTGCCATGGTGAGCAGCTCCCCTGCCCAGTGGTGTCGCTGGCTCCTGTACAGGTTGTAACAGTGAGCTCGAGTCCTCCCAGTGCAGCTCCCCCGCCAAGGCCTCCACGCCAATCACCACAGTGCGCCGGGTCGGTGATTTTGGGTGAGGGATGGCGCTCCTCACCAGCGTCACGCAGCCACGGGTGCCCTCAGTGGCAGGGAGCGAGTGGAGACTGTAGCCTGCAATACGCCACTTAATTAAAGTCAGCAGGTGTGAGCGTCTCCTGTAGGAGAGCCACGTCAAGGTCCTCCTCGAAGATGGCCTGCCCGCACCTGATGTTTCTTGGGGGGGAGGCTCTGGCATTCCACTGCAGCACCTTGAGCCTGGGGCGGGGCCGGCCCGGCGGCGCCGCATGAGGGGTGTCGTTGTCAGCGTGGTCCGCGTGGACGATGGTTCTCTGCTGGGAGGAGGGAATGGGTGGCCTGGATCCCCCTGTGGTTTGTCGTGACTGACGGCCCCCGTCATTGATGGCTGAAATTTCCCTCTCCCCGAGGAGGAGGGCGTCAAAAATCCTCCTCGGTTGGCAGGGGGGGAGCTCCGGGCGGTGGAGGAGCCTCCTCATAACGTGCATCATGCGGACGATGATGCAATCAACAATTGCACGCGTCTCCTCGCTGACGGGAATGTTGTCGTAGCGGTGGCATGAGGCAGTGCGACGTCCCTCGGCTCTCGCTGTCGCTGTCGCTGGCGCTTCAGGCACTGCAGGTGGCTGGCTGGACGGGTGACCTTGAGGGCGACTCCCGTGTGGTGGGCGGGGCCTGGTCCCAGTCTCCCGTTTAGGCGGTGGGGAGGGAATAGCGGCGGGGGTGATGGTAGCCGCCTCCTCCACTGATACTGGCTGCTGCGCTTCACTTTCCCTACCTATAACCATGGATTTCTAGAAATGCGCTAGAACATGCACCAGATTGAATAAAAATGCACTGAAAAACGCGCTATGCACAAAATACGAAATGTACGCGCTGTTTGTGATGCCAATGCGCTAGAACTAGCGCATTTCGCGCTAGTTTGGCAACACTGTGCTGTGGTTGTCCGCGTGTCTCATGATGGCGGTGTTGCCGCCGTGGTGCCTGAAGCTGTTGCTGCAGGCGAGGCTGAGGTATATATATATACCATCCGAGCCCTGGGTCAACACTGCCTACAGGCGCTATAGGCACAAAGTAAAAATATATATAATATAAATATATATATTATATATATATATATTATGACAACACTGCTACAGCGCTATAGGCACAATTAAAATATATATATATATATATATATATATATATATTTTTTTACATTTGTGCTATAGGCCTGAGCAGTGTTGTCATATATATATTATATTTATATATATATATATATATTATTTTTACATTTGTGCCTATAGCGCCTGTAGGCAGTGTTGACCAGGGCTCGGATGGTGCTCTGGAGTTTCACTTGAGGGCTGTGATGGTTGGTCTTCGCCCGTGATGGCGCAGGCAGGATTTTTATAGTGACGCCTGTGATTAGAGGCTCATGCCGCCCCCCTATGTCCTCCGATGCACTCGCAATTGAAGGTAGAGCTAATGGCAGGGCATGTGGGTGTTCTTAGGCCACTCGACGGTGCAGAAAGGTTTGGTTTTCGTGGGGGATCGAACTCGGGTCACCGAGAACGTCAGTCGGAGACGCTAACCACTCTGCTACCGCCTCCATATATATATATATATATATATATATATATAATATATATATATATATATATATATATAGTTGATTTCTTGTTAGATTCATCATGAAGTTTCAGGGTGACAGAGACACTCGGTATACTTGGGGTTGTTTATGCAACGTTTCGCCAAGGCACTTGGCATCATCAGGCTAAAAATAGTTAAAATTTAATATATTGTAATGCTAAAAAGCGAACATCTAAAAAATTAATTCTAAGAAACAATAAAATATTCCTATATTTTCTAAAATTACTAACTAATAAATAAAATATAATTTGTACTTAACGGACCTTGGTGTGTGTGCTGTCTGAGTTGGTAGAGGACTGAATGAACACTGGTTTGTGGGTGACATTTCAGCTTGTGTGGGGCGATCGAACCGAGAGTCGGGCAATCGAAACAGTGGTAATCATTTGAGTATATGTAGTTGTTGTGAAATGACTTGGTTATTAAGATCAGATATTTTTTAGAAAATATAGGAATATTTTATTGTTTCTTAGAATTAATTTTTTAGATGTTCGCTTTTTAGCATTACAATATATTAAATTTTAACTATTTTTAGCCTGATGATGCCAAGTGCCTTGGCGAAACGTTGCAATAAACAACCCCAAGTATACCGAGTGTCTCTGTCACCCTGAAACTTCGTATATATATATATATATATTATATATATATATATATATATATATATATATATATATATATTATATAACAATATATATATATATATATTATATATATATAATATATTATATATATATATATATATGTATATATTTGTTTAGATTCTTTATTGATCACATAAATAACAATTACAAAAAATAAATACAATAATATACATAGTGATCAAAGCAGCTTATGCGTGAGCCGTACGTATATTCGTACGTACGTATATATACGTATATTCATTTCCATTTAACAAGGAGACGTGCCATCTCCTTATCGGTAAGGTCCCTGTCTTCATCAAGAAGCAGGGGGTCGTCAACTGTATCCTGGTCTTCGGTCTGTTGATCGTCCGGGAACTGTACCCACTCCTTCTCCCCGACATGGTCGTAGAAGTGGTGAGGGTGGTTAAGTAGCCTGGCGGTGGGAAGGGTCCTTGGCAGGAGCTTTTCCTCCCTGAGCAGCCTCCTCACAAGGGAGAGGGCCGGCTCGTGGGAGATCTTCTGGTCAAGGGCCGCTGTCTCCTGACACACCAGGTTTTCGTAAGTGACCAGGACGTCGACCAAGTCGGCCTCCTGGAACGTGTAGGTCCTTGCCAGCGTCTGGGTGGCCCGCTCGCAGCGACGGGCAGGTGACTGCCCATGAGCAGCAAGCAGACTCGCCCCAGTAGCTGGTTTGGGCGCCATGAGGGGAAGGGCGGCGTCCACCTCCATCACCTGCTCCGGGCGGGATGGTGGGTCCTCTCCTTCCTTCCTGGTCTTCCTCCTTTTCCTCTTCCGTTTGGTCCTGGTCCTTGGGGGCGGCTGCTCCTCAGGCGGTGGTGGCGCTGGCTTCCTCGGGCAGGGGGAAGGCCTAGCGGTCTCCTGTCGCGGCTGTCTCGCCCAAGCAGCCGGCTTAACCTGTGAGGGCGCTGGCGCTGGGATCCGTGAGCGGGGGGGAGGTCTGGAAGCCTCCTGCCGTGGTGATCCCGATCCTGGGATCCTTCGAAGTCGTGCAGGGCAGCGGCGGTTCCAAGCATGGTGCCCGGAGCCGCAGTTGGGACAGCGCGCCACAGGCCTCTCACCACCACCTTGGAGGCGGCGGATGCAGGCCCGGGTCTCGTGGTCACCACTGCACACCCCGCACAGTTCACTGTCGCGGCTAAACTGGCGCTGGTGGTGGCCGAACGCATGGCACCGGTAGCAGCGCATGGGCTCAGGCACATACCTCCTGCATTTAAAGCGTCCCCAGCATCCAAGGCCCAGCGAGGCGGGAACTGGTCCCCGCAGCGTCAGCAGCACCTGGCGGGTGGGGAGGCGGCGTCCGTGTCCGGCGTTGTGGTGACATCTTACCGCCTCGATGACGGAAGGGTGATCCAGCACTGGGTCCAGGGGGAGGGCGGTGGGGTATCCCAGCAGCACGCCTCTCCTGGTGATCTCCTTCGACCCCAGGACAATTCCTCGCGGCTGTCCTGCTGCAATCTCCTGTAGGGTGGTGGCGGCGGCCCAGGTGGCTCCACGGAGAAGATAGTCTCCCTCGCGGGATTTATCAACCCGTAGCGCGACCTTCAACTCGTCCTCGATCCAGCGGACGACCTCAAACTGCGTAGTCTCTTGGTGTGCCGCGATCCTCCACTGCGGTAGAGGACCTGCGGCGTGTGGGGGCCGGCCTGCTGCTTGGGGCGCTTCCTCTGCACAAGAGTGAAGCCCTCCTCGTCAGCTGGGGAACCGTGGTACCTCTTAGGGGTGGCCATGGCGGGAGCGAACTCACCACCAGTAGGGTACGCCGTAGGTCCAATTAAAAGTGAAATATAGATTATTTCAAATTTGGCAGGATGTTTTCTTATGTAAAATGGAATTTTAAGGGTGGTTTGTCCGCTTCAACTTTTTGGTTTGAGCACTTCTTGCTATGCAAAAATGGACTTTTATATTTATATGCAAAACATAGCTTAAAGTACGATTTTGCATAGTAAGAATTGCTCAAATGCAAAAATGGAAACAGATAAAATCGTCTTAGAATTCCATTTTACATAGGAAATTGGCATGCCAAAGTTGAGAAAAAGATTTTTGTTATACGGCGTACTCTAATCAGGGTACCAAAATAGTTGGATTGGGTTACGATGGGAGGAAGGACAAGACCAGGGCGATGGTGCCCGACAGCTATGGGAAACTGCACCCAAGGTTGATCAGGGAGGAGTATGTGTCAGTGACAGAGGAGCCATCTGGAAGGTACCTTTGGCACTTTGTACCAGAGGACCCGGTGCCACCGGAGAAGCCTGCGTTCAAGGTGGCTCAGGCTCTCTATGATCTGCTGGTGACATACGACTCCACCGACTCACTGATCGTACTGCAAGGTGACTCAACTAGGGCCAACACGGGGTGGAAGGGTGGTACTCACGCCCATTTGGAGAAGATGCTGGGACGCAAGCTCTTCTGGAGTATATGCGTGTTGCACACAAACGAGTTGCCCCTGCGCCACCTTATCACCAGCATCGACGGGCCTACCTCATCTGACACTGGCTTCACGGGTCCAGTGTGCAGTCTGTTGTCCAGCGTGAATGAGATGCAGTACAACACAGAGTTCAGAGGAGTGCCAGGCGGTGAAGATCTCACGGAGATACCGGAGTAGTATTCTGGTCAACATGTCCACTGACCAGCAGGTCTCCTACCAAACTGGTCCAGGCTGTGAAGCGGGGCGTTCTCCCGTCCGAGCTGCAGGAGATCAAGTGTGGCAAGGTTTTCCCACTCCAGATGGCTCACCACAGCCAGTCGCTCGTGTACATGTGGACCAGAAAGCATGGACTGACTGGCAAAGAACTGAACACCCTGGAAATCCTAGTCAAGTACTGCCTGCAGGTGTACTTCAAACTCTACTACGACATCAAGGTTCACCACAGACTAGAGGACGGCCCCAAGCACATCCTCACGCAGCTCAGAGTGATGAGGTCGCAGCCCAAGAAGGTCCAAACAGCTGTGACCTTCTACGTGCGGACAAGAGCATGCTTCGCACACTCAGAATGTGTCCTCCTCTCGCTGATGGCGAGTCAGAGTGAGGACGACCGCAGGTTCGCCGTGACCCAGATTTTGAAACTGAGGGCTGGCGAGGAGTATGGGACACAGTGTAAGACCTCGCATCACACCCAAGCTGAACTTGTCAGCCACCAGCTTGCAGACATTTATCAGCTGGCAGCCTGGCCAGGGCACGAGCCGGCATTCACCTGTTCACTGTCCGGGGATCAGATCCAGGAGATCCTGGTCAAGCCGTACGAGGTTCCGGAGTTCTCTATCCACACTCAGAGCACCGAAAGAGTCGTGAAGCAGGTGACAGAGGCTGAGGCAGCAGTGGTGGGGCAGCAGGCCAGAGACGTGTTCATCCGGCTCGGGCCCACCACCGGGAGACCATGCCCTGCTTCAGGTCTAAGAAGGACATGATGGACACGTTCTAGGCCAGCGTAGAGGCTGTGACACTGTGATGTAGTGCCTGATGAACCAACTGATCAGAAAGAGCTTACCACGCTATCATTTGGAACTCATATTGTTGCATGATGCCATAAACAGGACCAACCGGACACTGCGTACTCATTTAAGCATTATTCGATAAGGGTGCAATATTAAAGTGCGATTTTGCATAGTAAGAATTGCTCAAATGCAAAAATGGAACTAGTTAAAATCGTCTTAGAATTCCATTTTACATAGGAAATTGGCATGCCAAAGTTGAATTTTTTTTGTTTTGTTGTACGGCGTACCCTAACCACCAGGCAAGGGAAGAGAGCGGGGAGAAGGTCCACTCTCTACCGAGGTGAGAGTGGTCCTCCTGGTGATAATATATATTTATTATATATAGTATATATATATATATATATTATATATATATATATTATATATACTATTGTTATATAGTTCTAATGTCATTTATAGTAGTTAGTGATGGAAGGACTTTTCTCTAATTTACCATGTCACATCCTCTGTATTTCAGAGATGACTGTGAAATGTCCTGCTTTATTTGAATAATAATATATTTGCTAAGTAATGTACTATATATGGATAGTACCATACTAATGATGTTTGATATTATGTTCTATTGTATTAGAGTGTATTGTTTTATACTACCGTTAAATAGAGTAAATAAATGATGAGATGTACCGCTTGAAAACTTGACGGATGTTCACGGGTGGTGTTGTGTTTTTGGTGTTGAGCCTCTGAGGAGAAACAGAAGCTAGCTAGAGAGAAAGAGGGATGGAGAGGTATACTGGAGGTGGGGATCTTTCTGTATTGTAGAGGCTCGGGATTGAAGATTTGTGGGATATATAATGTAAGATGTGGTGAGTATTGTGACGCTGTGTGGTTGGAGGTAAGATTAAGGTTTGTGGCTTGTGAGTTAGTGTTGTGTGGAGGGGATTAATTTTGTTGGTAGGAGCTCGGTCGTGTGGTGAAGTGGAACGGAGTCTGTTTTCGTGATGTGCACTTGGAGGTGAAATTCCATGTAAGGGTAATCTAGGATATACCCAGGTTCGATGTGATACTGTAGTACCAGTGTAATACTTCTGTATTCCCAGGTGAGGGGATTTCATTTTCAATTTGTGCTCAAGAAGTAACCTTTCAAGTTACATAACTGTACATGTATTATTTTTCAGTATTGTATTTTTTTTGCTTAGAGATTGTGTATCTCAAGTGTGTCAAAATGGCAGTTGAAGAGTTTATAGAAACTAGGGATTTGCATTTTTTGTATCAGTGCACAAAGGAAGAGTTAAGATCCATTGCCCAGGAGTTTAAATTGACCCTGGTTGCAACTTTGAAGGAAGATATGCAGAAAAAGATAAGGGATGCTCTAGTGGACAATGGTAGAAAATGAGAAAATGTAAAATAATGAAGAAAATGAGAAAAGTG
Organism: Chionoecetes opilio; assembly: GCA_016584305.1. Classification (NCBI taxonomy): domain Eukaryota; kingdom Metazoa; phylum Arthropoda; class Malacostraca; order Decapoda; family Majidae; genus Chionoecetes; species Chionoecetes opilio. The sequence goes on along the minus strand of JACEEZ010008880.1, from coordinate 49,265 downwards.
TAGAAAGTGAGGAATGAGGTGAGGATAAAAGTAAATGTGCAGGTGTGTCTGATATACATGGAAATATGGATGGTCTGACAAGGAGTGCAAAGTTTGATTTGGAGAAATTCAGAATACAGTGTGACAAAGTTACAAAACTTTGTACTCACTCAAAACTCAGTGTGACAGAGTTACAAAAGGAAAGGATAAACATGGAAAAATGGCTGAGGATGAAATAATTAGAAATAAGAAGTGAAGGTAGAGGAAGAGATGCAATGAGAGTTGAAGATGGAAGAGATGAGAGAGAAAGATGGAAGGGTGAGTTATGTGCCAGAGCTAGAAGAAGGAGAGGAAGAGGAATTCTTTGTGCAATTTGAAAAAAAGGCAACCCTGAGAAAGTGGCCAAAGGATGATTGGGCATTATTGATTCAGACTAAATTTAAAGGAGAAGCAAGAGAAGCATATGTCTCTTGTGAGTATTGCAGTGTACAGATTATGAAATGGTGAAGGAAGATGTGTTGAAAATTGTAGTTAGATCCTGAAGTGATAGGAAATGGTTTAGAGAAGTAAGGATATTGCCCAGTTTAACATTTTTAGAAATGGCAAGAGAGTACTTTGAAGTTTGACAGGTGGTTAAAACTGAGAATGCTACCTCACTGGGGGAAAGGAAAAGATGATTTTGATGGAGCACTCTGAAAAAAATGTTTAATGGGTTGACCTGGCCAAACAATATATATAAAATATATATATAATAATTATATATATATATATATAATATATATTATATTATATATAATAATATTTATATTTTATAGGTTAATTTTTAAAATTATATATATTCGTATATATTTATTTTATATATCAAAATTTATATATATTAAATTATATTTTATAATATATATATATTTTATATAAATAAAATCTCCCTTCTCTCTCTCTCTCTTTTCTCTCTCTCTCTCTCTCTCTCTCCTCTTCTCTCTCTCTCTCTCTCTCTCTCTCTTCTCTCTCTCTCTCTTCTCTCTCTCTCCCTCCTCCTCGCAAATTCTATATATATATATATATTATATATATAAAATATATATATTAAAATATATATATATATACATATAATAATAATATATTATATATATATTAATTATATTAATAATACAGATATATATATATAATTATATATATATATATATATATATATATATATGTATTTTATATGTATATGTATTGTATATGTATTATATATTATATAAAATATATAATATATTTTAATATATATATATAATATATATATATATATAAAATTTATTATTATTATATATATATTATAAAATATATATTATATATAATAATATATATTAATTATCTCTCTCCTCTCTCTCTCTTCTCTCCTCTCTCTCCTTCCTCTCTCCCCCTCTCTCTCTCTCTTCCTTCTCTCTCTCTCTCTCTCTCTCTCCCCTCTTCTCCTTCTCTCTCTCCCTCTCTCTCTCTCTCTTTCTTAATTTTATATATAATTTTATATATATATATAAAATTATATATTATATATTATATATATATTATATATATATATATATATATATTATAATATATATAATATAATATATATATTTATTATATTAATTTCTTTTAATTTTATTTTTTAATATAATATAAAATATTATATATATATATAATATATTATAATTATATAAATATATTAAAAAAATAAAACTGCTACTGATGGGCTTTTAAAAAATTGGTGAGGCCTAGGGCCCTATTATATAGTTAGTTTTTGGGGATGTCTAGGGGCACTTTTATTGGCAGTAGGGTTTGGTCCCTTCAGTGAGGTCGGGCTGGGTACGGATGGAGAAAATAAATCTCTGCTCTGTCCTGTTTTTTCCCCCCAAATTACCTCTAGTTCAACCTTGGGGGGGCGTAGGGAAGAAAATGCAGCTTTCCTTAGTGGATTACCTAGCAAGGCCCCTTTGAGGGGGTGACTGTGTTTGGAAAGTGAAATAAAGGCAAGACATAGCCACATGTAAAAATAAAGGACGAGAAATAAAAACACCCACTCCAATTATATCTCAGGGACTTTGGGGATATCAATATCTCCCATGAAACAAGCCCACATTTCAGACATAATTATGATAACCAAAGCACAGTAGCTATTTTTATTGGAGTGGACTCGTGAATTAATCGAGGGTGGGGACAAAAACTGCTACAAGGGGAATATTCCCTACCTTTTCAGTTACGATGTACACATTTTACATAACTTCACAATAAAATTTTAAAATTTCAGGTTTTTTTTTCCTTTCCCTAACCAAATTTTTTGTTGTTGCCCCAAAAATGAGGGGGGAAGGAGGACTATGGGCCTGAGGGTTACGGGCACATGCACGTGCACTGCTCGAAGCAACACCCCTGTCCTCCCGTTTAGGAAGACCCCTAAGCCTGAGCTCCCCCGCTCTTTTTTTATTATTGCCCACTATCTGCAGGAAGGACAGAGGAGAAAGGGAGATAAAAAAGGGGGTTTTAAAAGAAAATACAAAAAGATTTTGATAATTACTACTGCCCCGGTGGTTATAATTTCATATGCTCACCTTTTGGTAAGAAAGCAAAAGGTTTTTTTTAAAGTAATTTTTTTCAATACGCATTGTCCCTTAAAGGTTTTTTTTTTTTTTTTTTTATTACTTTGTGCCCATAGCGCCGTAGGGAGTGACCCTTGGGCTCAGATGGTAGGGCCCAAAAAGTTCATCGAGGGTGTGATGGTTTTGGGCCCCGGGCCCTGGTGGCGCAGGCAGGATTTATAGTGTGCCTGTGATAAGAGGGTCATGCGCCCACTGTATCAACCGTGCACTCGCAATCGAAGGGAGAGTTAGTGGGCAGCATGTGGGTGTTCTTAGGCCACTCGACAGTTGCAGAAAGATATTAGTTGATTTTGGCCCTCATCGGGGATCGAACTCGGGTTACCGAGCACGCCATTTGGTGACGCTAACCACTCAGCTACCGCCTCCAAAAAATCTAACATTATCAACCTTTTTCGCAATCACAATAGCCTCTTGGCATTATTTTACTCTCAGCCTACCTCCTAATAGATTCATGAAGTTAATAAGGTAAAATATATTTCTCTCATGCACAGTCATGCTAACACCGACTGGCCACAAAGTCATCCTCAGGCAAACCTGGGTCATATTATGAATATACTAAATAGACCTATCCTTTGTTGAGCTTCACAATGTAAAGCTTATCTGATACAAAAACTGCAGATCACTTAGAAAATTAATAGGTCTGAATGAATGATCATAATGTTGTGGGGAGGAGTGGAAATTATCAACATGATTCTCACTATAAGTCTAAGTTTTATGATGATTTCTGCTTCCAATTATGAAAAAAATTATGATGGAATTGCATACTGCTTACTTCAACTATTTATCCTTTCTATATACTACTAAGCAATGTAGTATTTTCCCATCTGCCTATTTGCATTTTTGTGCACTTCACCTGGTCAGCCAGGGTGGCAGCAGCCTGGGGATCAAGAGGAGCCATCTTCAGGTCAAGGGCCACACATATCCTGGATGCCTGGGCCACAGTGCGGAAGGCTTCAGCACCAGCCATATTTTCAGTGTCCTCGGATGATACCACCAGTGACACATAATCCCACCCAAGGAAGCGTAGTATCTGAAATATCACTTGTGTCATTATCCCTGTGGACGTCATTATAGTAGAACCAATTTGTGAAGTCCATATGGGCGTTAGCTGGAGTGGGGAATTCCCAGTCCGACGCACTGCCACGTCAGTCACAACACTTAATTTATATTTCGTATATCAGTTATTTACCACTTCTGAATTAATCTCAAATACTCTAGATACATAGATTTTATTTTGTAGTAAGGCTACGCAGTGTTATCAATGTTTAGTTTTAAGAAAATAATGATAATTTTATTTAAATGCCACAACACTTGTAACAACGCAGCTTTACGATGTTGCATTTAGACACCGAAAGGTGTGTGTACTCGCAGTTTCATTCACATGAATACACAAAATGTTGAGAGAGAGAAAGGTGGGTGGATTGTCCCATCAGCTCCTATCGGGAGAAATGAGGGAGAAGAGAGAGGGTTATCTTCATAGGTGGGCGTTATCGCGATAATTTATCGCGATAATTATCGCGATAACGATATTGGGTTATCGGTTATCCGATAATTTTTTTACCCGCATTATCGATTCATCGGTATCGCCGATACTTTTGGTTCCAAACTAGCGATAATCGATTTTTTTAATTTTTTTCCAGTTTAGCACAGGGGCGAGCCGCGCGTGCCTTCGAGGCAGAAATAGGTAGGTCCGAGCTGGGAACCGAACAACGGTCTAAACCCAGCTAACCGTCTTGACGTCTTCTCAAAACTTCTCTTCTCAAGGCTGCTCACATTGTGAAGGTGTTGCTGCAGGCCAAATGGACAAACAGTCTGGCAGACCCAGCCTTCAACAGTGAGAAGGTGCTCATGACCTCTTCTTGAGGTACAACACGGCGATGCCGTCCAGCGCCGCGGTGGAGCGCTTGTTCTCCCTTGGCAAGGACATCAACAGGGCCAAGAGGAGCTCCTGTCTGATGAAAACTTCAACATGCTCATGTTTATGAAGGGGAACATGCTGCAGAACCTGGGTCTAGACTGTGGCTGTGCAGAAGACATTTTTAGTAGTTTAAACTTTCAAATGTAGTTATTTTACTTATAAACAGTACTTTTCATTAGTTAAAAAGAGACAGGATAAACATTGAATTTAGAAGATATTAGTGTGCAAAAGGTAAATGGAGGGTTTTCTAACAGTTTACTGATAGCATTTAAGATTTTTTATTTAAAATATCAATATCATTATCGCTAGTATCGGAATTTTGAATTTATCGATTTATCGGTTATCGCCTTATCGGGCGATAAATTTATCGCCAGTTATTGGGTATCGGTTATCGACGATAAGGTTATCGTTATCGATTTATCGGTTATCGTGATAAATGTTTTCGTTATCGCGCCCATCTATGGTTATCTTATTCGCTAAGGGTCTAATCCAATACTTAGCCACATACGAGATTTGGCAGAGCCACGGACAGGGAATTCCCCACTCAAGCCAAAAGCCTAAACGGACATCATAAATTGGTTCTACTATAGTGCTGTTCTTTACATCACCAAGAAAAGGAAACAGGTACCTACTCGGCCAAATCAGACCAAAAAGAAATTTGTTCGGACAAAATACAAAAAATATGCACCAAGGCAACAAAATTAGTCATTATAATGCTAAAAATCACAAAAATTACAATAATCTATGGTGATAATAACATTTTTCCCATACATAAGGCCTTCTCCCAAACATGTGAGGTATCACAAAACACACAAGAGTTCTCTAACACAAATTACTTAATACAACCTTTAGTCTCATATCATAAATATGCAAAATGATTGTATGAAAGCTGATAAACGTTTACAAGTTTGACTGTCAAAGACTTTAAAGTTTTAGAAAATGATAAATCTATAAAGGGCACCAAATTTGCAAAATATATATTTTACCAAAAAATGCATAATGATAATAACAACAATAATAACAATTCTATTAAATGGGCCACTACACTCTGTTTTATGATCCCGTTAGAGCAGTGGTTCTCAACTGGTGGTCCATGATAACTTTTTTAGTGGTCCACAGAACGTTCACGATATCGGGCAGGGGTGATAACCCCTGCCCAAGATGACTCAGTAGAGAGGAAAGTGTCCTGGAGAAAATTTGTCCGCGCTTCTAACGAACGCTGTGGTGGTCGCCTGGGGCCGTTCTATAGCTCATTCGAAAGCTCTCGTCGTGCTCCAGATGGACAAAATCGTAGTTATTCGATTTCTCAATTCCAATATTAAAAACGATCGTCAAAGTTTAGTACTGAGAGACACCCATCTGGTTGTGTGCGCACGCTTAGTTGTGCCTGAAACATCGGCCTTCAACATTTCACATGGAAAAGGAGAGAAACAAGTAGAAAATGCTTCTGGGTAGCACTGAAGACATGAAAAAGGGAAGATGACTCTTGCAGGTGTTGTTTTGTAGACCAAGAAGTGTCAAGAAGAAGGGAAACAAGGCTAGTGTGGACATGGGAAAGATTGCGAAAGAATAGAAACAAGATGGCAAAGATGCCTTTGGACATGAGAAAGATTTGGAAAGGAAAGAAACTAGGTGTCACTCAACATTTGTCCTACAACGAGTGGTAGCAGTCGGCAAAGGACAAATGTTGAGTGACATCTAGTTTCTTTCCTTTCCAAATCTTTCTCATGTCCAAAGGCATCTTTGCCACCTTGTTTCTATTCTTTCGCAATCTTTCCCATGTCCACACTAGCCTTGTTTCCCTTCTTCTTGACACTTCTTGATCTACAAAACAACACCCGCAAGAGTCATCTTTCCTTTTTCATGTCTTCAGGGCTACCCTGAAGCATTTTCTACTTGGTTGGAAATGAACTGAAATATATATGAAACCAAAATGTTAGCTGTCTAACATTATTTTATTTCTGATAGATAATTTTTGTACCTGCTTCTATATAGGTTTATTTCAAATCAAAAGATTATTCAAATTCATTTAACAAATGTAACATTGGTGTCTAGGATGCATAAAAAATGAAAATATGTGCTTACAATAGTAATTATTTTCTCCTCAAAATCAACTCGTACATACAATTCCCGATTCAGTAAACGTCTCATTTAGTCAATATATAATTATATCATGGTAGAAATCTAGAGTAATGCATTAATGAACGCTTGTTACCATATCCTTTATTTGTTGCCAGATGAGTGTACGACAATTTTCGACATTGTACGACAAGGTCAAAGGATGTAACGTTCAGGGCGAGGATTTTAGAGTGTAGCCATACACGGTGGTAGTGGAGGGTGGAAACTGCAGCAGCAAGTGTTAATGGTTTTCTGGGCGTTCTTGCGCCAGGGCACTTATAGTTACCTTAGTAAACACAAGCGACTAGCTTCGTCAGCGAACGTCACTCGTGTTTACAATATACAAACATCGTACTTTGGCAGACGGGCCGTGCCGTGTTTATGATAAAAATGTTGGATGGCGATATTGTCCATGGCGTTAATCATGGTTTTTATAGAATAAGAAATCATGCTACCCTTGTGCACACAATCTATAATAATCTTTCAGCATCAATGGAGAAATATATTCACCCAAACATTTTGACGTAACAGTTAAAGTAATCGTCCAGACCATTTCATCATTCCTGATTTGATGTAGTTAGAGTATAGCCATTATCGAGTGTGTCAACAATATGTTGTCACTTCTTGCATCCAGTCAGCCGTTTTTGAATAATCCGCAATCAAAATCTGTAAATTCCCCGAGCTTCGAAAACGCTCATGGCAACTGGCAGATGATGCGCCACGGCTCGGTGACGTAGCAAAAGGGAGGCTCCTCTTCCCGCGCTGCTGTGTGTGTGTGTGTAGTAGTGTTTGTGTGTGTGTGTAGTAGTGTTTGTGTGTGTGTATAGTAGTGTGTGTGTGTGTGTGTGTGTGTGTGTGTGTGTGTGTGTGTGTGTGTGTGTGTGTGTGTGTGTGTGTTTGTGTGTGTATGTGTGCGTAGTAGTGTTTGTGTGTGTGTGTGTGTGTGTGTGTGCGTAGTAGTGTTTGTGTGTGTGTGTGTGTGTGCGTAGTAGTGTGTGTGTGTGTGTGTAGTAGTAGTAGTGTTTGTGTGTGTGTAGTAGTGTTTGTGTGTGTGTAGTACTGTTGTGTGTGTGGTAGTACTGTTTGTGTGTGTGTGTAGTAGTGTTTGTGTGGTGTGTAGTAGTGTTTGTGTGTGTGTAGTAGTGTTTGTGTGTGTGTAGTAGTGTGTGTGTGTGTGTGTGTGTGTGTGTGTGTGTGTGTGTGTGTGTGTGTGTGTGTGGTGTGTGCGTGTGTGTGTGTGTGTGTGGTGTGTGTGTGGTAGTGTTTGTGTGTGTGTGTGTGTAGTAGTGTTTGGGTGTGTGTGTGGTAGTAGTGTTTGTGTGTGTGTGTGTGTGTAGTAGTGTGTGTGTGTGTGTGTGTGTGTGTAGTAGTGTTTGTGTTTGTGTGTGTGCGTAGTAGTGTTTGTGTGTGTGTAGTAGTGTTGTGTGTGTGCGTGTGTGTAGTAATGTTGTGTGTGTGTGTAGTAGTGTTTGTGTTTGTGTGTGTGCGTAGTAGTGTTTGTGTGCATGTGTGTGTGGTGTGTGTGTGTGTGTGTGTGTGTGTGTGTGTGTGTGTGTGTGTGTGTGTGTGTGTGTGTGGCGTAGTAGTGTGTGGTGTGTGTAGTAGTGCTTGTGTGTGTGTAGTAGTAGTGTTTGTGTGTGTGTAGTAGTGTTTGTGTGTGTGTGTAGTAGTGTTTGTATGTGTGTGTGTGTGCGTAGTAGTGTTTGTGTGTGTGTGTGTGTGTGCGTAGTAGTGTTTGTGTGTGTGTGTGTAGTAGTGTTTGTGTGTGTGTGTGTAGTAGTGTTTTGTGTGGTGTAGTAGTGTTTGTGTGTGTGTAGTAGTGTTTGTGTGTGTGTGTAGAAGTGTTTGTGTGTGTAGTAGTGTTGAACCTCAGCAGGCTCCGCTAAACACCTGTTCATCCACCTCGTACTCTGGTTCAAACATATAGGGTTGGGCTCCCATTACAATCTGGTTCGTTTTCCTCATATACGCGAGCAGCGTCATTTAGTTCGGTCTCAGATTAAGCATCGTACTCTAGATCTATCAAAGGCGACAGATTCACTGTCGACACCTAAGTACAATCGCTCATCATAACTTTTGCCGACAGGTCTCACAGAGTGTTGGGGACACGAGTGTTGTTTACATTGGAGCGTCCCTTTTGTGACGCATCAATAACATGCGTAGCCCTGTTGGAGGGGAAAATTTTTTCCGCGCCCCTTTTAAAAAAGTCGTGTTTTTATGGAAATAAGGCCTGGAAATCAATTATTTTGGGGATTAGGTGTTTTGAATGAAACATTCAACATAATTGGGGGAAAAACAAATTGGGTCTGGACGATTACTTTAAAGTTGTTCCTTAAAGGCTGTCGGACCATACATGAGTAGATCATACTTTCAAATACTATTTATTCAAACCAAAGTTCATGGCATGGACATGTGTATATCAAAACCATTGGTTTTATTAGTTTTAAAAACCGATTTTCAACATAAGAACACTTAAAATTGCCATATTTTGGTTTAAAATAACATCAAATATTGGGCGCTAACACCCCGTTTTTCCGCAAGTTGCCTATCTAATCAAGAATTTTAGACATTTGGAACAGGATCTTAATACTCAGTGCAGTGGCCTATTGGACCTTCTCTCAAATAAGTTGGGGCACAGATCACAAATCATCCCTACCCCTTTTTACAACCCCGTCAACACTCTTAACAATACTCAGGGGGTTCCACAGATTCACTATATCTATCTTCAAGTGTCCTTAATGCTTTTTGAACAGCAGGAGTTAGGCCAATGGGATCAGACCAAAATAAGAGCGGAAATAATAACTGTACTACTAGTTTAGAAATTATTTAAAAGAGAGTAATATGAACTGTAGCTATAAATTTTCCACTTTCATGATGTACTACCGAAATAGCTAATCGCCACATTTTATGGTTTAAGTATCGAATTTCCTCGGACCTTTTTTTGTTTCATGGGTGAAGCCACCCTTATACATGATACAGCCTCGTCTCAGCCGAAGAATATTACCACATATTGATTGATTATGGGACTAGCAGAAACACGCATACACATAGACAACAGACTATGGTCTGTTCAGGTCAGAACAGGGCAGAGTTGACTCGTTAACATAACTAATGTACTACACCGACTCATAGGGAAAAGAAAATTAATTCATGGTAAACTAGTTAATTACCGGAAGGAAAGAGGTGTGGGAGAAAGGCCTCCTAGCTCAGAGTACCAGAGACAGAGTTCTTAGTTACTTTGTCCTAGCTAACCGGTGTCGCGTTCCCAGTAGTCTGCGTATTTGGTGCAGTCGGCTTTGTTTACCACCAAAAGGGTTCCGAACTGCGCATGCGCGGAGGCGAAAGTATACTAACAAAGACTTAATTGTGATTAACAAAGCATTCGCATGCGTCCTCCGATAATATCCTCGCAGCCTAAACAACAACAACAACAACAACATGGCTGGAGATTTACAGGAAAGATTAGCCAAATATAGGATGAAATAGGCCCTTAATTACATAAATTTTTGTTGAATGAACAATATGCACCGAGCACGAATCCACACACATCCACATCCAAATACATCCGCTCTTTTTTTCTGTGTTTAGCACTATGTCGCTATTTAGCCTTATTTTACTCATTTTAACGCGAAATTAGTGCTTATTGAAAGTGAAAAAAATATAGGTAGTTTTTTACAAGATATAAAGTAAGATTTATATATCTATAATACAACTTTACCAAATGATTAATCCTTCCGTCTCTTAGACGCGTCCATGTCCTGTCAGATGTTCACGCCAGTAACTGTACCACTCCAGTTAGCAATTCCAGTTGAGTCTCAGCCGAGTTCGCGGTCGGTTGTTTTTGCCCAACAGTCCAAGGAAAGTTACGTGCTCTTTACTACTTGATATATTCATATTCTTTAAAAAGTACTTGCAAGACTTCAGAGATCAGTGGCGAGGGTGACTCTAGATAAACTGGTTGATGAAATAGATGGCGATAATACAAAATGTTTCTATATTGTAAGACTTTAATGTTCAATAGCAGCCAAGCCGAGTGTCATAGAGGGGCCCACATAAACACAGTCATAACATAAAAAACATAAGAAATAAGGAAGCTACAAGAGGCCGTGAGACCTACACGAGGTAGTTCCCTTTTACTAAACACTACCTACATCCCCCTTTTCATCCCCATCCAGAATTTATCTAGCCTCCTTTTAAAGCTCTCTAATGACTCCGCACTAACTTCCTGTCTACTGAGTCCATTCCAATCCTTTACCACCCTATTTGTGTCCCAGTGTTTCCCTATTTTTTTTAAATCTACGCTTTTCCAGCTTGAACCGTTACTTCTTGTTCTACCCTGGTTATAAACGTAAGAACTTTTCCTACCTCTCCTGTATTATATCCTTTATCCACTTAAAAAATTTCATCAGATCACCCATCGAATCTAGCTGTTTTCCCTGAATTGCGAGATGGCAACCCTGCTCGTGACAGTAGTAGTCACCAGCGGCTGGCTGAAACATTTCAGTTTTTACACACGGCTTCCTTGCCCGCTCTAAGCTGTTCATTTACGGTGTTGGCTGGGACATAAGTATTCACTCTGATGAGGTAAGAGTAGTACATTGTTCGGTAGGGACTGTGTAGAGGGAAAATATGGCGATATAGATAGTATGCACGTGACGTCATGATCAAGTGATAAACATTAACAAAGCGACTCTGGCCGTGAGGCTGGCCGAGGGAACTCCGGGAAAAAGTTTACTTCCATAGTAATTTATCCCTACCCAAAAACATTTATCAGTATAAATGATAGACTGCTATCTTCGGAAATGCTTGGTCTATAACATTATCACATAAAACACAGTAAAACACATTAAATAAATGCCATTATGAGACTTGAAGAAATAATATGCATGAACTTAAAATTTACTTAAACTCGTCGCCGTTTAAAACTTTGTGAGACAACTTATAACATGGGCATATCAGTAGAAGCGGGATTGTATTAACTATCCATTGATGATTTCGTTTTTGATAAATGAATTAGACCATGCATAAATTTGCGTTAACTAAGTATATATCACAATCGGGATATAAACAAGCGCTACCCCCAGTAACTCACTGTGGGGAGCGACTGATCGAGGAGGGTCTGTCTCCGGCCTCCGCTCCCTCACACCCCAGTAACGCTCCTCTCACGCAACACAGTAGCTACATACAGCTCATTATTATACTACTTTTGCAGTGGGTTAAGCTGTGTTTTTAAACTGCAGTGCGAATTGACTATTATTTTATACTAGGCCCCCGGCCACCCCAAAAGGGGCCGCCCCCCCGGGCAAAAGGCCCCCCCAAACCCCCCC
>JACEEZ010008880.1:32500-35071 GCA_016584305.1 Chionoecetes opilio | reverse complement strand
GCAAGACTCCTTTTTTGGGGACTTGATAGAACCTTTAAGATCCTAAAAGGTTTTGATGTCATTATCAGAGACCTTCGAGCTTTCAACTCAAGTGACACAGAATAATGTTTAAAACTAACGGTCAACACTGCGTCACCGATCTCCGTAAAAATTATTTCAATGTTAGAGTCGTTGATCGATGGAACAAGTTACCAGGAAATGTTGTCGGAGCCAACACAATAACTACATTCAAAAACAGACTTGACGCGCACTGTAAAGTAAATGGGTATTGATAGTGCGAATTCGTATCTAGTCCCCCGTATCGATTAGTTGTAGTGGTAGTGGTAGTTGTAGTAAGTATTTTTCATATCCTATCATTCTGCACTATGAAACTTCCATGTTCCTATCCTCTTTAGGGACATGGTATCATTTTCCAACTGTTTTCTTACAAGTAGTTGATAGTTAGTAGTATGTAGTATGGACCAATAGGTCTCCTGGTGTCTGTTACTCCTATGCAATCCTATGTAATCCTCCTCCTCCTCCATTCCGGTAAAGTCCCTTGCGATTGGAAACTTGCAAATGTTACTCCAATACAGAAAAAAGGTGATTTGACACAACCGAGCAACTACAGACCGATCAGCCTCACATCCGTAGTCTGTAAGTTAATGGAAACAATAATACAAGACAATGTGGTAAAATTCTTAAAAAGAAAATAATCTGATCAAAAACTCCCAGCATGGTTTTCGTAATAAACGTTCATGCCTCACAAATCTGCTAGACTTTTTTAATGAAGTATACAGCACGTTCGACGAGACGAAAGCAGTAGATGTGATTTATCTTGACTTTCAAAAAGCGTTTGACAAAGTCTCCCATAAGCGTTTACTTAAGAAATTAAAGTCTCACGGCATAACTGGAAATATCTTAAATTGGCTTGAAGACTGGCTTTCTGAGAGAAAGCAGCGCGTCGTAATTAATGGAAAAGCATCTAGCTGGCAAGATGTTTTAAGTGGTGTACCGCAGGGATCTGTACTAGGTCCTGTACTTTTCATAATCTATGTAAACGATATTGACGAAGGCCTCACCTGTAAGATATCAAAGTTTGCGGACGATACTAAAATAACGAATAAAGTAATCACAACTGCCGATAAAATGCAATTGCAATCTGACCTTGATCGCTTAGTTAGTTGGGCAAAGAAGTGGCAGAGGAAATTTAATACCGATAAGTGTAAGGTTTTGCATATAGGAAGTAATAACGATCAAATTAACTACTCAATGGACGGACATGAACTTTCCAATGTTACCGAAGAAAAAGGCTTAGGGATTATTATAAGCAACAACTTCAAGCCCAGTAAACATTGTTCAGAGGGCTAACAAATTAACTGGTTTCATAGGAAGAACTTTCGAATATAAGTCTGAAAAAGTCATTCCTACACTTTTCAATGCGATCGCACGTCCTCATCTTGAATATTGCGTTCAGTTTTGGTCACCCTACTATAGAAAAGATATAATCAAACTGGAGAGAGTACAAAGAAAAGTTACTAAAATTATTTCGCGCTTGCGAAACAAGCCATACGAAGAGCAATTGAAGGAACTTAACTTGTTCAGTTTGTCAAAACGTAGGTTGCGAGGAGACTTAATAGAATTGTTTAAAATGTTCCATGGCTTCGATAATGTTAACATAAACGACTATTTGAATATTGATTGGACAAACACTACTCGTAGTAATGGATACAAGATCATTGGTAAGCGATTTCGGTCACATGAAGCGAAGCACTTTTTCTTTAATCGAGTTGTTAATATATGGAACTCTCTTCCAGCACAAGTAGTTAATAGTAACACGGTTGAGGCGTTTAAGAACAAATTAGATAAATACTTACCATCAACTGCTCAACTCGATTACTTCGGCCCTACGTAAACTCTTTTTTTTTTGTAGCGTTAGCCTTAGTTTAGCGTCTGTCTCTCCTGCAATCTTTCCTATAAAATTCCATGGCAGTTTTTCTATACTGTATGGTGGTTTTTTTCTCACTTTTTTTCCTGCCGGCCTCGGCCGGAGGGAGAGGTGGGTGGGGAGAAGCCTTCAACTTTACTATTCTTTTACCTCTAACACGTAGAAACTATAGTGGTAGAAAGTAGTCACACAGACAGCCTCGTTTGGCCCAGTAGGGCTGTTGCTGTCTGTTATTCCTTTGTATTCCTTTGTATTCCTCTTCCCCCTCCAATATGGAAAAAAAAGGAAGAGGTATTATATTGTCATTTCCGGTTCCTCCTCCTCCTCCTCCTCTTCCCACACCTGAACCGCTTCGAGTCAACCTAATTAGTAAAGTGAACATCAAAGAATCGACAGGTGAGAACAGCTGGAGGACACCACACAACACACACACACACACACACACACACACACACACACACACACACACACCACACACACACACACACACACACACACACACGGTCATTCCACCAGTGGTAGTGGTAGAAGTAATTGTATTTGTAGTAATTTTGTAGTTTGAAGTAGTTTTGAAGTTACTGTGTTTTAAAGCTTGTTTTTTTTTTTTCTCTCTCTCTCTCTCTCTCTCTCTCTCTCTCTCTCTC
>JACEEZ010008880.1:20000-22500 GCA_016584305.1 Chionoecetes opilio | reverse complement strand
CCTGCTTGCCACACGGCAGTCAGGGCAGCATGCAACCCGCGGATCATGGGCCCCCCCCCAGCTTTGAGGAGCTCCGCACTGATATTACAAACAACAGCTGCCTTTCCACCCTTCAAATTTGCTACAGCCTCTCTGACTTCGTCAAAAGAGGGGGCGGTTTCGTCAATGGGAGGATCGGCATCCACTGCCTGTAACCCAGTGGTGTGAAGCTGCTCAGTTGGAGGGTCCACCGTGAAAACTGCCCCAAAGTACTCAGCCCAACGAGCCATCTGCCCCTCCATGTCCGACACAAAGGGGCCCATCTGCTGTTCGAATAGCACTCGCCCGAGAAGGGGACTTGGAACGGAGCTTCTTCAGGGCTCGGTAGGCGGGTCAGAGGTCATTAGCGTTCAAAAGACCCTCGACATCCTCAGCGAGACTCCTGACATACCTTCCTTGTCTCTCCCCAGGGGGGTTCTAGTCCGGCGTGACAGAGCCCTGTGCTGGTCCCGGTTCCCAGCCCGCCTGGCAGCGCGACCTCCTCTATTTTTTTTCCCGCGTCTCCGTCGAGACAAAACCACCCTTGACCTCGGGCGCTCCCCCCAAAACACTCCTTGGCAGCCTGTAGAGTTTCACGTTTGAAGGTATCCCACAGTTCTACAGGGTCCCCGAGAGCACCGAGCACATCAAACCGATTTGAGACTGCCACCGCATACTCATGAGCACATGTCAAGTCCTTCAGTTTCTCAAGATGAAACACAGTATAGTTACCTCTTGAGATTCTTCTGGACTTGACATGAAGCTTAATGTAGCAACAACAAGTCCCGTGATCTGTTCCAAAGAACTCAGCACTCCGGTAAACCCCGCAGTTCTGGAGGATCCTCCAACGAGTACTAACGAGGATGTGGTCGATCTCCTTAGCTACCCCTCCGGCATTACTATACCATGTCCAGCGGTGCAGCTCTGGTCTCTGATACCAAGAACCTGCAATTCTCAACCTTCTGGACCTTGCAAAGTTCAGAAGCAGAGAACTGTTGGTGTTTCTGGTACCGGAGCCATGGGGACCAACACATAACTCGTAGCCATCTCTCATCTGTAATTAACAGATCGGGAACTGGAAATGTGGAACGAAAAATTATGAGAAATGAGAAATAGACTAAAAATTGGGAATAAATGGAGGAATAGCAGAGGGTGGATAAAGAGGGGATGGGAGAAAAGGAGAGAAAGGAAAATATAAAGGAGAAAAGAGAAGAGAATGAATATGGTAATTAAGAAGAATGGAAGAAAAAAAAAACCAGGATGATAAATGAGCCAATAAGAATGTTATAAAAAGAAGAAAGATTGAACAGAAAGAAAAAGAGAGAAATGGCATGATTATGAGATGAAGAAAATAAGGAATAACTGAGAAAATTGTGATAAAAGTTAAACAAAATAAAAACGATGAAGAACTTAAGGTACAGAAAAACAAATGGTGGAACACTTTCTAACAACAGCAACTAGATAGCAGAGCTGCAGCAACTAGATAGCAGAGCTGCAGCAACTAGATAGCAGAGCTGCAGCAACTAGATAGCAGAGCTGCAGCAACTAGATAGCAGAGCTGCAGCAACTAGATAGCAGAGCTGCAGCAACTAAATAGTAGAGCTGCAGCAACTAGATAGCAGAGCTGCAGCAACTAGATAGCAGAGCTGCAGCAACTAGATAGCAGAGCTGCAGCAACTAGATAGTAGAGCTGCAGCAACTAGATAGCAGAGCTGCAGCAACTAGATAGCAGAGCTGCAGCAACTAGATAGCAGAGCTGCAGCAACTAGATAGTAGAGCTGCAGCAACTAGATAGCAGAGCTGCAGCAACTAGATAGCAGAGCTGCAGCAACTAGATAGCAGAGCTGCAGCAACTAGATAGCAGAGCTGCAGCAACTAGATAGCAGAGCTGCAGCAACTAGATAGCAGAGCTGCAGCAACTAGATAGCAGAGCTGCAGCAACTAGATAGCAGAGCTGCAGCAACTAAATAGTAGAGCTGCAGCAACTAGATAGCAGAGCTGCAGCAACTAGATAGCAGAGCTGCAGCAACTAGATAGCAGAGCTGCAGCAACTAGATAGTAGAGCTGCAGCAACTAGATAGCAGAGCTGCAGCAACTAGATAGTAGAGCTGGCAGTATTGAAATACATTTGTGTTTAAATACGTATTTAACATTTTTAAATACATTTGTGTATTTAGAACTGTATTTATAAATACATTGGTTTCACGTATTTAAATACTCATAATATAGAAATATAGATACTTTTCTTTTCAGTTACTCAATAATCTCAATTAAGAATCTCAATTACACAAGTTAATTAATCAATTAATTAAATACACGATAGGAAAGTATCCTTTGTCATTTATCAAACATTTTATATTGTTAATCATGAATTACTGAATACAAGTTAAAATATGTGTGTATTTAAAATGTATTAACAAATGTATTTAGATACAATTGTGTTGATGATTGATGCATTTAGTATTTAGTATTTAAATACATT
>JACEEZ010008880.1:10000-17500 GCA_016584305.1 Chionoecetes opilio | reverse complement strand
TTCTTTCTTTCTTTTCTTTCTTTCTTCTTTCTTTTCCTTCCTTCTCTTTTTCTTTTTCTTCTCTTTCTTCCTTCTTTCCCCTTCCTTTCTTCCCTTCTTTCTCTCTCTTCTTTCTTTCTTCTTCTTTTCTTTTCCTTTCCTTCTTCTTTCCTTCTTTTTCTCTTTCTTTCTTCCTTCTTTCTTTCTTTCTCTCCTTCTTCTTTTTTCTTCTTTCTTTTTCTTTCTTCCTTCCTTTCTTCTTCTTCTTTCTTTCTCCTTCTTTTCTTTCTTTCTTTCCTTTTTCTTCTTTCCTTCTTTCTTTCTCCTTCTTTCTTCTTTCTTTCTCCTTCTTTCTTCTTCTTTCTTTCTCCTTCTTTCTTCTTTCTTTCTACTTCTTTCTTCTTTCTTCCTCTTTCTTTCTCTTCTTTCTTTCTTTTCTTTTCTTCTTTTCTTTCTTCTTTCTTCTTCTTTCTCTTCTTCTTTCCCTTTCCCTTCCTTCTTTCTTCTTCTTTTCTTTTTTCCTTTCTTTCTTTCTCTCTCTTTCTTTTCTTTTCTTTCCTCTTTCTTTCTTCTTTTCTTTCTTTCTCCTTCTTTCTTCTTTTTTCTTTCTTTCCTTTTTCTTCTTTCTTTTCTTTCTTTCTCTTCTTTTTCTTTCCTTTTCTTTTCTTTCTTTTCTTCTTCTTCTTTTTCTCTTCCTTCTTTTCTTTTCTTTTCTTCTCCTTCTTTCTTCTTTTTCTTTCTTCTTTTCTTTCTTTCTTTCTTCTTCTTTCTCTTCTTTCCTTTCTCTTTTTTTTTTTTCTCCTTTTTTCTTTCCTTCTCCTTTTCTCTTTCTTCTTTCTTCTTTCTTTCCTTTCTTTCTTCTTTCTTCTTTTCTTTCCTTTTCTCCCCTTCTTTTCCTTCTTCTTTCCCTTTCTTCTTCTCTTTTTCTTCTTCTTTCTTTCTCTTCTTTTCTTTCTTTCTTTCCCCTTTCTTTCTTCTTATTCTTCTTTCTTCTTCTCTTTCTCCTTCTTTTCTTTTTCTTCCTTTTCTTTTCTTCTTTTCTTTTTTCTTCTTCTTTCTTTTTTTTTCTCTTTCTTTCCCTTTTTCTTCTTTCCTTTCTCTTCTTTTCTTCTTTCTTTCTTCTCCTTTTCTTTCTTCTTTCTTTCTTCTCTTCTTTTCCTTCTTTTCCTTTCTTTCTTTTCTTTCTTCTTTTTTCTCTTTCTTCTTCTCCTTTTCCTTTCCTTCTCTTCTTCTTCTCTTTCTTTCTCTTTCCTTTTCTTTTCTTCTTTTTCTCCTTCTTTTCTTTCTTTCCTTTTCTTCTCTCCTTCTTTTCTTTTTTTCTTTCTTTTCTCCTCTTTCTTTCTTTCTTCTCCTTCTTTCTTCTTCTTTCCCCCCCTTTTTTTTTCTTTCCCTTTCTTTTTTTTTTCCTTTTCTTTTTTCTTTCTTTCTTCTTTCTTTTCTTCTCTTTCTCCCTTTTTTTTCTTTCCTCTTTCTTCTTCTTTCCTCCTTTTTTTTCTTTCTTCTTCTTTCTTCTTTTTTTCCCTTTTTCTTTTTTCTTTTTCCTTCTTTCTCCTTTTTTTCTTTCCTTTCTCTTTCCCTTCTTTCCTTTTTATTCTTCTTGTTTTTTCTCTTTCTTTTCTTTTCTTATTATTCATTCTTTCTTTTCTTCATCTTCTTTTCTTCTACTTCTTCCTCCTTTATTTTGAACCTTGTCCTTCAGCCTCTTCCTAAAAAAATTCTAGTAGTAGTAGTAATAGTAGTAGTAGTAGTAGTAGTAGTAATAGTAGTAGTAGTAGTGGTGGTGGTAGTATTGGTTGACTGGTGGTAGTACTAGAAGTAGTGCAGGTAGTAGTAGTAGCGGTGGACTGGTGGTGATAGTAGTAGTAGTAGTAGTAGTAGTAGTAGTGGTGGTGGACTGGGGATGATAGTAGTAGTAGTAGTAGTGGTAGTAGTAGTAGTATTGGTTGACTGGTGGTGGTTTTAGTATTATTATTATTATTATTATTATTAGTAGTAGTAGTAGTAGTAGTAGTAGTAGTAGTAGTAGTAGTGGTGGTGGACTGGGGGTGATAGTAGTAGTAGTAGTAGTAGTAGTAGTAGTAGTAGTATAGTAGTAGTGGTGGTGGACTGGGGGTGATAGTAGTAGTAGTAGTAGTAGTAGTAGTAGTAGTAGTAGTATTGGTTGACTGGTGGTGGTTTTTGTAGTAGTAGTAGTAGTAGTAGTAGTAGTAGTATAGTAGTAGCAGCAGTAGTGGTGTTGGTGTATTGTTATCTGACGCTATCAAATTATCTCTTACAGGTGAGTCGCGTCGCACCTCACTGAAGGAGATCAACAGGTAAGGTGACTCTCTCTCTCTCTCTCTCTCTCTCTCTCTCTCTCTCTCTCTCTCTCTCTCTCTCTCTCTCTCTCTCTCTCTCTCTCTCTCTCTCTCTGTCTCTTTCTCGTGTATTCCGCTTGAAGGAAACAGTTTAGGGGAATAATGGAAGGAGGAAATGAACCTGGGATGAAAGAATGAGAGAGAGAGAGAGAGAGAGAGAGAGAGAGAGAGAAGAGAGAGAGAGAGAGAGAGAGAGAGAGAGAGAGAGTGTATGGCAGATAATCTAACAAAGAAAAGTTTATGTCGTGTTCATTCTACATAAATCTCTCTCTTCTCTTCTGTCCCCTCCTCTCTCTCTCCTCTCCCCCTCTCCTTCCCCTCTCCCCCCTCTCTCTCCTCTCTCCTCCCATCTCTCTCTCCTCTCCTCTCCTCTCCGCTCATCTCTCTCTCTCTCTCCTCTCTCACAATTCGTGATAATATTTTTCTTTCCCCATTTTTCTTTTATACCATTTTTAAATAAACGCATCCCCAACTATCAAATATTTATAGTTTTTTTCTTTTTTCTTCTTTTCCTCTCCTTCTCCTCTCTCTCTCTGCTCTCCTCTTCTCCTCCCTCTCTTCTCCTCTCTCTCTCTCATCTCTCTCTCTCCCCGCCTCTCCTCCTCTCTCTCACTCTCTCCCTCTCTCCTCTCCTCTTCTCTCTCGCTCTCTCTCTCTCTCTCTCTCCCTTTCTCTCCATCTCTCTCTCTCCTCTCCTCTCTCTCTCTCTCTCTCTCTCTCTCTCTCTCCTCTCTCCCCTCTCTTCACTCTCTCCTCTCTCTCTCTCTCTCTGTTCCGCAATATATTCCCGTCACTCAGAATTTTGTTTACCATAAGGATATCCATGTGTTTCCCCGTCACTACACCTGTGAGGAGAGGAGATCCTTGAGGTACACTGGTTTTATCAAAGGGTTTAAATAATTGTTATAACAGTTTTTCATACCAGTGTTTTATTTTATGGATATTTTGGGTTGTCTGTTATTCTTATTTGGTTTATTTTTCTTTGTTTGGCTTTCTGGTTGATTAGAAGACACACACACACACACCACAAAGCAGCCCACAACACACACACACACACACACACACACACACACACACACCACACACACACAAAACACACACACACACACTCCACATACACACACACACACACACACACACCACACACACACACACACACACACACACACACACACACACACACACCACACACACACACACACACACACAGCACACACACACCACGCACACACACAACACCACACCACACACACACACAACCACACACCACACACACACACACACACACACACACACACACACACACCACACACAACACCCACACACACACACACACACACACACACACACACACACACACACACACACACACACGCACGTCTCTCAATGCAAAAGATGTTCCCACCATCCTAGTTCTCTCCTCTCTCTCTTCTCCCTCCTCTCTCTCTCTCTCCTCTCTCTCCTCTCTCCCTCTCTCCTCCTCCCACTCTCTCTCTCTTCTCTCTCTCTCCCTCTCTCCTCCTCTTCCTCCTCTCTCTCTCTCTCTCTTCCTCTCATATATGAAGCCCTACAAAAGTTCTAAGCTGACATGTATATACTACACACACACACACACACAAAAAAACACACACACACACACACACCACACACACACACAACACACACACACACGCACACACACCACCACCACGCACGCACGCCGCACCACGCACGCACGCACGCACGCACGCACCACACACACACACACACACACACACACACACCACACACACACACACACACACACACACACACACACACACACACACACACACACACTTATCAATAGAGAGAGTAGGAAGGGAGAGAAAGGAATATAGGTTGAGAGAGAGAGAGAGAGAGAGAGAGAGAGAGAGAGAGAGAGAGAGAGAGAGAGAGAGAGAGAGAGAGAGAGTCTACAGGTGTATAACTAACCTTTCAGAACCCTTGACAGATAGTTATAATGTTCGTATATACAGAATGTCTTCGTGTGTGTGTGTGTGTGTGTGTGTGTGTGTGTGTGTGTGTGTGGACATGTGTGTTTACTTTTTGGATGTAAACAATGTCATGTGGTTTTGACTTATCTAAACTTTCTCTCTCCCCTCTCTCTCTCTCTCTCTCTCCTCTCTCTCTCTCTCTCTCTCTCGCTTCTCACTCTCTCTCTCTCTTCTCTCTCTCTCCTCGATCTCTCCTCTCTCCTTCCTTCTCTTCTCTCTCTCTCTCTCTCTCTCTCTCCTTCTCTCTCTCTCTCTCTCTCTCTCTCTCTCTCTCTCTCCTTCCTCTCTCTCTCTCTCTCTCTCAAGGAAATTGGTGTACAGTAAATCCTCTCTAATTATAAATAATTGGGGGAGTCCTGGGTCAAATTAGCCGAAAGTCCGATGGTTATCTCCAGCCCCTCCACACAATAACAAGTCACTCAAACATGCCAAAAAAGCACAGATTGTATTACTTGTACTCACCAAAACCTTCGTATTTATGCGATAATTATAAGTACACACACTTATAATACCACAAGATAATAATAAAAATAATACAAATTACAATAGAACATATATTATACACATAAGAAAAAATAAACCATCAATTGCTTACTACTTAAAGATTAGATGATACACCCACACATATTTTTCGCATGGGTGGCTCAAATAGGGATTAATAATAATATTACTAATACTGAAAATACTAATACTGATCGTTGTATTGAAGTAATTACTAATCTAGCAATGCCTATCATATTTTTACGTCTTGTAGTAAGTTTTGTCTAATCTGTGATTTTTAAGGAACATCTGGAAGTATCCTCTCATTCATTGTAAATTGGCTGAAATAGGGACATCTAATCATTGTAACTGAAAACTGACACCAGATTCGTGTTCAGCATGCTCGAAATTTGCTAGGAACAAATTTTCAAGCAAATGAATTTGTAAAAAAAAATTGCAAATTTTGCCCTTTCAAAATTTGCAATATTTTTTGGAAAATAGATTTACTTGAAAATTTGTTCCTAGCAGTTTTCGGGCATGCTGAAGACGAATCTGGTGTCAGTTTTCAGTTATAATGATTAGAAGTCCCTATTTCAGCCAATTTACAATGACATGATACTTCCAGATATTCCTTAAAAACCACAAATTAGACAAAACTTACTACAAGACATAAAAATATGATAAACATTGCTAGATTAATTATTACTTCAATACAATGATATGTATTAGTATTTTCAGTATTAGTAATATTATTAAACCCTATTTGAGCCACCCAGGCGGCGATTGTCAAAGTACTTATAATAACCTAGGAATACTATAGCAATCCTGCGGGACTTTCAATGCCCTCCCATGACTCCTGTAGGATGCGTGAAGGAGCGAAGAGGCCTGTGAAGGACTCTGAAGGATTGTATACAAAGCGAAGGATACCTTAAAGAAAATAGTTCTTCCTCCCATTTCTTCTCCTCCTTCCTTCTCTTACTCCCCTCTCTTCCTTGTCCCACCTCCTTCCTTCACCTCCCCCTTTCCCCTTCTTCCTCCTCCTCGTTCCTCCTTCCCCTCTTCCCCTTCCTCCTCTCCCCTTCTTCCTCCTCCCCCTCCCGCCTTCTTCCTCCGCCTATCGTATTTATACGATAATTATCATATATCAGATCACGCTGGGCAGCCGCGGCACGCACCGCATGGGAGAGGTCGGACTCCCACTAGTAAGTCTAAGGATAATTCAAACTTGCTTGAATTATGGAAAGTTATTGAAAAATTTGAACTGACATGAAATAGGTTGAATTATCCGAAGTTTGAATTATACGGGTTCGATTTAGAGAGGATTTACAGTGTCCGCAAAAAGTATAGAGCGTTTTGCCATGAATTGTTTTTTTTGCAACTCCTGTGAGAAGTTTCGGATGCCTTTTCTTTAAATCAACTGCTGTGGTTTTTGGATCTTTCATTACTTCACGTCGCAGGAGGGTGCCAGTGGCCTTTGAAATCTTCCTTGGCCTTCCAGAGACTGTTTTTTTTTGGTGGTACGACGTTAGCAGGGAGGCCGCGAGCGGTAGAAACAAGACGCCGAATGGTGTTCTCCCCACGGCCTGTGCGTCTAGCTATTTCTTTTGTTGACACATTTTCCACCTTCCAGGCCAAAATACGAGCCTTTTTCTCAGTACTAAGGTTGGTTGGAGCCATCTGGATGTGTGGGTACAAAAGTTGCAGTACCAACAAACTGACAAGCCAAATTAGAGAGTCATGGTATGGGAACAAGCATCACAGAACCCCTCTCAAAGGCAGCTCAGTGAGCACTGAGCGGGAAACTGTGACTCCAGTTTCCCTGCTATATATGTCTGAGTTGCCAGATAAAAGTTGGTTCCTGTTGGCAACACGACTTGGCTGCCAAGCCCACATACTTGTGGGTGCTTTTTGCCACTGATTTATATGGCAAACGCTCTATACCTTTTGCGGACACTGTACTGTATATTACACTATCTACTCAGTTTTTACAAATATCTACCTATCTACCTATATCTACCTATATATCTACCTTTCTATCTATTTATCTATCTATCTTCTATCTATGTATCCATCTATTGCATTCTCTTTTTTTTTTTCCTGCACTTAGTAATAAAATCAATCCATATATTCTTTTCTTTTCTATTCTTCATATTATCATATATACGTATATTACTATTTACTCCTATTATTCTTTCTTTCTTTCTTTCTTTTCTTTCTTATTTATCTTTCTTTCTTTCTTTCTCGGGCTTCTGAAAACGCAACAAGGCACACGGGGCTCGAACTCAGGTACCTTGTATTATCAAGATCAATACTTTCCGCCACTGTGCCACCAACACATTTCTAATTTCAACAAATCCAGATGCGTCTCTCTCTCTCTCTCTCTCTTCTCTCCTCTCTCTCTCTCTCTCTCTCTCTCTCTCCTCTCTCCTTCTCTCCTCTCTCTCTCTCTCAATAGAAAGAAAAAGACGTAAAGATAGCCCGAAAAAGGTTGATAAAGACTGACTCTAATGAAAGAAAGTTCAAACACACACACACACACAACACACACACACACACACACACAAACACACACACACACACACACACACACACACACACACACACACACACACACACAGACACGCACCACACACCACACACACACACACACACGCACACACACACAGACA
>JACEEZ010008880.1:0-5000 GCA_016584305.1 Chionoecetes opilio | reverse complement strand
AAACATAAGCTATTTTCCCCATACTAGGAAGTTTTGCCCATTAGCGATTTTGCGACGAAAATATCTTTTACCCGTTAAAGCGCGGCTATTGCCCCATTTGTCACTCACTAAGGAAAACCGGCGAGGGAGTATGCCCAATTGGGCGGGCCGCCAAATAAAAAAAAAGTATAGGCTAATTTTTTCGGCCCGGTGCAATCTGGAAACTCTATTTACTGAGAATGACCCCAGGGGTCACACAAGGGCGCAAGGACCAGTGACAGCATGAAGGTGAAGGTGAGGTGAGACAGGTCTCTCCCTATCGCGGGCAGAGAGATTAGAGAGGAAGAACCTTGCGGCATGTTTTCTTGTGACCCGAGCTGTACCAGGATCCATTAAACCTCAACGGCTTCATTCTTGCAAGTACAATCATAGAATAACCACCAAGGACTTTAGCAAAAAAAAATATTTTTGCGTGTTGCACAAATATAGGCGAATACATTGATACACATTCAAGTTTGTTTTAGCGACTATAAGAATTTTTTCTGGCAAAAGGCCCGCGTACACAGAGATATTGTCACTACAGGTATCCGCAGTTTTACGGGGTAATGGGAGGCGAAAAGTTGTCTTATGACATTTGCGGAAGTATATCCCGGCGAGATTTCGGCAACCCCCACGGATTTTGTTGGGTAAAAGTTCTGCAAATTCTTGATATTGCGTCTACTGTTATCTATCCTATTTCCAATCTATCACTTTCGAGTCCCAAAACATGTTACTGGTTCTGGTAAATAATGGAGTTTCGTTCTTCTTTAATTAAACCACTTAAAGTCATTGAGTACTTCAGATAAAGAATTTTCATTGAGTAACGGACCGCCCATACTCTTATACATTTACCAAGATGTTGTCTTATCTTTCAGTGGCCCCCCAATATTTGTTTGACATTTTTTCTTACTCGGAACGTATTGAAAGAACCTTTTGGGTTTGATTTGTATTCCTTTGGCCAAATTTTTTCTTCAGACTCGTGCTTTTTAGACTTAATAAATCCCTTTGCAACGACGCTTACTTCATGTAATCTCTAGAATCGCAAGTCCCATTGAGCGTTGGTTTTGTAAACTTATATGCCGGCGCTTTTCTGCCGATGATTTGTTGGATCTTCATAGTCACCACATAGGTCTGTTTAGGTTATTTAAACGTTTCTTACCATCGGGAACATTATTTTTCAACAACCGATTGAAGTTTATGTGAATACCATTACACATGTTTTCGGCTTATTACCATTTAGTAGGTCAATCCAATCAAACTTCGTTAGTGCCCTGTGATCTTCGTGAAATCTGCTTTTAATTAATTGGGAAACTAATAACGATTTTCTGTGATGTCTACGTTGCAATTTATGCCGCATCTGATTAACCTGTGATCACTGTTTGCCAAATGGTCACCTATATCGCAGTAATCAAATCAGATCAATATCGGTAGTGAAAACCTAAATCTAGGAGAATATTATCCCTTGTAGGCTCATCCCCCCGGGGAAACCACCTTGATTTAAAAATACTTTGTGTTGCTATATCAAGCAATGCATATCCTTCAATATCAGCAGAATTATTAATTCCAGTTATACGAGGTAGGTAAAATCTCCACATATAATTGTGTCGTTTATCGTTTGTTGACAACGGATTTGATCTCGTCATACAGGAGGCAATCTACTTTCGGCATTGATTTGGGAGGCAATATATTGTCCCAATAGTTAGCAAATTTACCGTTTAGCTTAATCTTTGCGTTAGAATGAGTCAGAATGATCTTGATTTACTTATCGATTTCGATTGCTTTGTAAATCAGCTTAATATAAAGAATGACCACTCCACTGCTTTTATGCGTACGACAATTTAGGAATGTCTTTTGTAGCCATGGATATGGCCTGATTTCAGATTTAATAAATGTTTATCTTTTGTGTTGAACCAACTCTCAGTGATTACTAACGATATCGGGCGTTTCGGAAAACAACTAAGCCAAATAATTCATTGCGATTTAGAATAATGCCTTCTGGACTTTCGGTTTGTATTTAGTGTTTAAGTTCCTTGATAGTTTTGGAACCTTGCGTGAGTGGGTTTTACCGGCAGGGTGTCTAGGTACATGTTACAGGGCGCTTGATTAAGTTGACTTTGATTAGTATTTGTCTGGAAACGAGGCGTGACCAGCGTTGCTTTGTGGGGTAAGAAAGAGGGTAAGGTGATGCTGCTTACTGACGTCCGCTCGCCGTTTGTGATCTGTATAGAAGAAATTATCATTTAGCAGACGTCCTAATCGTGCATGGCCCAAAACGGGGCTGAGGTGGAGTCCGTCATTCCCCCAACAGGATGGAATCCTCAACCAGGATGGGGTCTTCGTAGAGATTTTCCCAGAAATTTGCAAAGTCAACATTTTCCTGTGCACAAAGGAACCTTAGCCGGTTATTTACGCTGAACGCTCTATCGTAAAAGCGTTGGCCAACTCCCAGTCAGGGGATATTTCCTGAAAGAATTATATGATTAGTTTCAGTCTTGAATTTCCGGATCAACTTCCTGTACCTGTCCAGTATTTCTTCAGATCCGCTACTGTACACGTCGTTGGTTCCTGCATGAATGAGGTATGGAGGATTAGGATGAAGGAATCTGTTACATTAATTTCAGTGATATTTCTAGATTTTTTTCAGTAGTTTGTATTATTATGTCATCCTCTCTCTCTTCTCTCTCCTCTCTCTCTCTCTCTCTCTCTCTCTCTCTCTCTCTCTATATATATATATATATATATATATATATATCTTCTACATTAATAAAAGCGAAAGTGTGTCTGTCTGTCTGTGTGTGTGTGTGTGTGGTATAGGTTCCGCCCCCCGTGGCGCAATCACCTCATATGGCACATTTTTGGAATCGGGTTGACCAGGGGAAGGTCATAAGCCCACTTATGAGATGATCCGATCACTTTTTTTTTTTTTTTTTTTTTTAGCAGCCTATTAGCGAGAATTCTGACAACAAAAGTAGGTTGCGAGAATTGAGGAAGCCTTGATGTAGGGTGATGGGTAATGGGTGAGTGAATGGGTGGGGTGATGGGTAATGGGTGTGGGGTGATGGGTGAGTGAATGGGTGGGGGTGATGGGTTGGGGGTGATGGGTGATGGGTGAGGGAATAGGTGGGGGGTGATGGGTAATCTATAATAATATAAGCAAAAGTGTGTCTTCTGTCTGTCTGTCTGTCTGTGTGTGTGTGTGTGTGTGTGTGTGTGTGTGTGTGTGTGTGTGTGTGTGTGTGTGTGTGTGTGTGTCTGGTATAGGTTCCGCCCCCCGTGGCGCAAATCAACTCATATGGCACATTTTTGGAACCGGGTTGACCAGGGGAAGGTTTTAAGCCAATTATGAGATGATCCGACCGATCTTTTTTTCTTTTTTTTTTCCAAAAAGTCCGCCCGGAGGGCGGACTTTTTGGCTAGCTCCTGCGGAGGGCTATTGGTGGTGGGCCTTCGGCCCACCAAACACGGACTCTCCAGATAGCCCCTTCAAACTTTCCTGAAATCATGGATGTAGAAATGTATGTATTCCCCCCACCCATTCACTCACCCATTACCCATCACCCCCCACCCATTCACTCACCCATTACCCATCACCCCCACCCATTCACTCACCCATTACCCATCACCACACCCATTCACTCACACCATTACCCATCACCCCCCACCTATTCCCTCACCCATCACCCCCCACCCATTCACTCACCCATCACCCATTACCCATCACCCCACCCATTCACTCAACCCATTACCCATCACCCTACATCAAGGTTTCCTCAATTCTCGCAACCCACTTTTTTTTTCACAATTCTCGCTAATAGGCTGCTAAAAAAAAAAAAAAAAGTGATCGGATCATCTCATACTTGGGCTTAAAACCTTCCCCTGGTCAACCCGGTTCCAAAAATGTGCCATAGGAGGTGATTGCGCCACGGGGGGCGGAACCTATACCAGACACACACATACACACACAGACAGACACACTTTCGCTTATATTTACCATTACCCATCACCCCCCACCTATTCCCTCACCCATCACCCCCACCCATTCACTCACCCATTACCCATCACCCCACCCATTCACTCACCCATTACCCATCACCCTACATCAAGGTTTCCTCAATTCTCGCAACCCACTTTTTTTTTTCACAATTATCGCTAATAGGCTGCTAAAAAAAAAAAAAAAAGTGATCGGATCATCTCATACTTGGGCTTAAAACCTCCCCTGGTCAACCCGGTTCCAAAAATGTGCCATAGGAGGTGATTGCGCCACGGGGGCGGAACCTATACCAGACACACACATACACACACAGACAGACACACTTTCGCTTATATTTACCATTACCCATCACCCCCACCTATTCCCTCACCATCACACCCCCACCCATTCACTCACCCATTACCCATCACCCCACCCATTCACTCACCCATTACCCATCACCCTACATCAAGGTTTCCTCATTCTCGCAACCCACTTTTTTTTTCACAATTATCGCTAATAGGCTGCTAAAAAAAAATTCAAAAAAATGATCGGATCTCATAATTGGGCTTAAAACCTTCCCCTGGTCAACCCGGTTCCAAAAATGTGCCATATGAGTTGATTGCGCCACGGGGGCGGAACCTATACCAGACACACACACACAACACAGACAGACAGACACACTTTTGCTTTTATTATTATAGATTACCCATCACCCCCCACCTATTCCCTCGCCCATCACCCATCACCCCCAACCCATTACCCATCACCCCACCCATTCACTCACCATTACCCATCACTCTACATCAAGGTTTCCTCATTCTCGCAACCCACTTTTTTTTCCACAATTCTCGCTAATAGGCTGCAAAAAAAAAAAAAGTGATCAGATCCCCTCATAATTGGGCTTAAAACCTCCCTGGTCAACCCGGTTCCAAAAATGTGCCATATGAGGTGATTGCGCCACGGGGGGCGGAACTTAACCAACCCCCCCACACCCCAAAAACCAAACCCC
>JACEEZ010008879.1:22500-27500 GCA_016584305.1 Chionoecetes opilio | reverse complement strand
AAGGGAGAGGGAAGTGAAGGGGGAAAGAGGGGAAGGGAGAGGGAAGGGATGTGGGGGAAGGGAAGGGGGAAAGGAGAGAAGGGCAAAGGAAGGGGAGGGGAAGGGAGGGAAAATCTGAGCATGCTAAACACTAATCTAGAGTTAAGTTAGTTTCCTGATTTAAAATGTATATAATTATCATTTCAGACAATTCACATCATAGTTTTTGCCTCCAGCCATTTAAGATGTTACCATAGGTGTGAATTTTATTGATGATATTATTGTTATTATTATTATGACGTGGTTAGATTGGCTTCTGAATACATAGTTACTTTTCTTCAATATTTTATGCATTATAAACAACCTCTATTTCTCTATGTTGTTTATCTCCGAATTTATTTATCAAGCAGCAAAACGTATGACATGATAAATAGTGTGCATTGGACGCTCTACAACTCTTACTCCCATTGTTTTTACGTAGCTGTAAAAAAAAAAGTCTTCAAGATTTCTGGCTGCTAAAAATGCCACAAATTGACGACGATCAGGTTTTTGCTATTTTACCGCGAAACTATGAGTCCTAGAGGGGAAGGTTATAGAGAGACCTTTATTACCCTTGAGGCGGCCTATCCTATGGTGGCATCCGTTTCTCAAAATACCTTACAGAGTTTGAGAAAATTGATGTTTGTAAAAAAAACGTGATTTTCGACAAAAAATCTAAGGGTCTAAATCTAAATCTAAGCCTTGTAAATTTATACAAAAAATCGATATTTCTGATTTGATTGAAAGTTTGTTCCTAGCAGTTCTCGGGCACGCTGAACACGAATCTGGAGGTTATATTCTGATGGCATGATATTTAATCCCTATTTCAGCCTATTTACAGCCTATCAGTATGCTTGCCTCCAGTTATCAGATATTACATGACGTGGATATTATATGGCGTGTATTCCTTCCTCCCTAAAACTATATGTTAGAAGTAGTCACTGCATTGAAAGTGACCTGTGTGTAACCACCAACGAATGAAAACAATGCTATAACTATCATACATATTTTAAATACTTCATTTTGTCATATATATCAAATTTATTTATTAATTTATACACTCATGCTCCTTTTGTAACCTTCCCTCACGCCCTCCTTTATCTTCCTCCTCCTCTTCCTTCTCATTCCTTCCTCCTCCTCCTCCTCCTCCTCCTCCTCCTCCTTCCTCCCCTCCTCCTTCTCCCACACCCTCGCCGCTCCTTTATAATATATTCACGCCCACGCGCACGCACCCTCACGCCCTTATCTGTGGACGCTGGTCACGGGCGTCTGCCAGGCCGCCCTCGCCTCACCGCCCGCCCGTGTGGTGAATGATACCAATGATAATAATGATAACAATAATGATAATAATGATAATAATGATAATAATGATAATAATGATAACAATAATGATAATAATGATAATAATGATAACAATAATGATAATAATGAGAACAATAATGATAATAATGATAACAATAATGATAATAATGATAACAATAATGATAATAATGATAATAATGATAACAATAATGATAATAATGATAATAATGATAACAATAATGATAATAATGATAACAATAATGATAATAATGATAATAATGATAACAATAATGATAATAATGATAATAATGATAACAATAATGATAATAATGATAATAATGATAACAATAATGATAATAATAATAACAGTAATGCTAATAATGATAATAATAATGATAACAATAATGATAATAATGATAACAGTAATGATAATAATGATAATAATGATAACAATAATGATAATAATGATAACAATAATGATAATAATGATAACAGTAATGATAATAATGATAGATAAGAATAATAATAGTAATAACAATAATAATAGTAATAGTAATAATAATCAGGTCACACAAAGCAAAGAAGGGGGGGGGGGAGGAGAGAGAGAGAGAGGGGAGAGAGAGAGAGAGAGAGAGAGAGAGAGAGAGAGAGAGAGAGAGAGAGAGAGAGAGAGGAGAAGAGAGGGGAGGAGAGAGAGAAGAGAGAGAGAGAGAGAGAGAGAGAAGAGAGAGGGGAGAGAGAGAGAGGAGAGAGAGAGAGAGAGAGCGAGGGAGCGAGCGAGGGGAGCGAGCGAGCGAGGGCGCGAGGGGGAGAGAGAGAGAGAGAGAGAGAGCGAGAGCGAGAGCGAGAGCGAGAGCGAGAGAGAGAGAGGAGAGAGAGGAGAGAGAGAGAGAGGAGAGAGAAAGAGAGAGAGAGAGAGAGCCTGTAACCCTCAGCCTGTAACACTGTGTACTTACTTACTACTTAGTTATTATCTTACAAGGCATAGCTTTCGGATAGATGTTCCCGGGACAGGGGACATCTTTAGCTTCTGCCACTTAATGCTTCACCAACCTCCTTACCAATTGTAGCCCCATGTCAACCCTGATGTAAGTTGTTTAAATAAAAAAAAAAAGTGAAACAAAGCGAGAGAATGAAGAAAGTAGAGGAGAGATGGAAGGGAGAGAGACAGATGAACTAAACGAGAAGAGACAGGTGGAAAGGGGGAAAAGGGAGGGGAAAGAAGGGGAGGGAAGGGAAGGGAAGGGAAGAGAAGGGAAGGAAAGGAAAGAGGAGATGGGAAAGGGAAGGAAAGGGAAGAGAAGGTAAGGAAAGGGAGGGGAAAGGAAGGGAAGGGAAGGGAAAGGAAGGGAAGGGAAGGGAAGAGAAGGGAAGCGAAGGGAAGGGAAGGGAAAGAAAAGGGAAAAGAAGGGAAAGGGAGAGAAAGGGGAAAAGGGGGAGAAAGGAAGGAAAGGGAAGGGGAAGAGAAGGGAAGGAAAGGGAAGAGAAGGGAAGCGAAGGGAAGGGAAGGGAAGAGAAAAGGAAGAGAAGGGAAAGGGGGAGAAAGGAAGGAAAGGAAGGGAAGAGAAGGGAAGGAAAAGGGAAGAGAAGGGAAGCGAAAGGAAGGAAAGGGAAGAGAAAGGGAAGGGAAGGAAGAGAAGGGAAGGAAAGGGAAGGGAAAAGGGGGGAAGGGAGGGAAAGGGAGGGGAAGGGAAGGAAAGGGAAGAGAAGGGAAGGAAAGGGAGGGGAAGGGAAGGAAAGGGAAGGAAAGGGAAGGGGAAGGGAGACATCTGGATGGGAGGTCTTTACGAATGGGAGAGACAAAAACAGATGGAAAGAGATGGAGGAGGAGGAGAGAACGTCACCAAGGAGGAGAGGAGGGGGAGGAGGAGGGGAGGAGGAGGGGAGGAGGGGGAAGGAGGAGGAAGGAGGAGGAGGAGGAGGAGGAGGGAGGAGGAGGGAGGTAGGAAAAATAAAGAGGAGGAAAGTGGTGACCATCTCATAAGAAAAAGGATTCATTAGGAAGGGAAAACAGAAGGAGGAGGAGGAGGAGGAGGAGGAGGAGGAGGAGGAGGAGGAGGAGGAGGAAGGAGGAGGAAGAGGAGGAGGAGGAGGAGGAGGAGGAGGAGGAGAAGGAGGAGGAGGGAAGAGGGGAGGAGGGAGGAGAGAGGGAAAAGTGGCTGTTAAGGAAGGAAAAAAGATGGATGGGACGAGAGAGAGGAGAGAGGAGAGAGAGAGAGGGGAGAGAGAGAGAGAGAGAGAGAGAGAGAGAGAGAGAGAGAGAGAGAGAGAGGAGAGAGAGAATAAGCAAAGAAAAACCAACCACTTTAGTACATCCATCTCCCCCCTCTTCGCTTCTACCTCTCTCTCTCTCTCTCTCTCTCTCCTCTCTCTCTCTCTTCCTCTCTCTCCTCTCTCTCTCTCTCTCTATCTCTCTCTCTCTTCTCTCCTCCTCTCTCTCTTCTCTCTCTCTCTCCTTCCCCTCTCTCTCCCTCTCTCTCTCTCTCTCTCTTATCTCTCCTCTCTCCTCTCTCAACCCTCACCAGGATATATCACCCGGACACCAGAACCTCGCCTTAAAGGACCCCCTAGTGAGGCCAAGAGCTCCCATCATGCACTGCGCGAGTCACAAGGAGCGACTGTTCGGAGGAGGAGGAGGAGGAGGAGGAGGAGGAGGAGGAGGAGGAGGAGGAGGAGGAGGAGGAGGAGGAGGAGGAGGAGGAGGAGGAGGAGGAGGAGAATACATACATAGGAATACATAGGAATACATAGGAGTAACAGACACCAGGCTAGCTATTGGTCTATAACGAGGGTGTCTGCTGAACTACATACTACTAACTATCAACTACATGTAAGAGAACAGTTGGAAAAGGATACCATGTCCCTAAAAAAGATAGGAACATGGAAGTTTCGTAGTGAAGAATGATAGGATATGAAGTATGCTATAATAACTACAACTACCACTACCACTAATCGATCCGGGGAAC
The DNA here is from genome assembly GCA_016584305.1 of Chionoecetes opilio. Classification (NCBI taxonomy): domain Eukaryota; kingdom Metazoa; phylum Arthropoda; class Malacostraca; order Decapoda; family Majidae; genus Chionoecetes; species Chionoecetes opilio. Next base: position 23,214 of record JACEEZ010008879.1, on the reverse strand, counting down.
TATAATATAAATTCGCAGGGCAATATCAAAACCCCTTTACTTTACAGTGCGCGTCAAGTTTGTTATTAAATGTAGTTATTGAGCTGACTTCGACAACATTTGCTGGTAACTTGTTCCATCGATCAACAACTCTAACATTGAAATAATTTTTACGGAGATCTGTGATGCAACGTTGACTGTTTAGTTTTAGACCGTTGTTTCTTGTTGTCACGTGAGGAGAAAACTCGAATAGGAGGAGGAGGAGGAGGAGGAGGAGGAGGAGGCGGCGGCATATGGACAGCTGGACAGGTGAATTGATGGAGGTAAGGGCATAGTGGCCCCTGATATGGCTCTCGTGGGACTCGTTACTACTGACGAAGGCCACCGTTGTGTGTCTCCCAGGGCCCCTTCACACTGCAGCAGGGGCATGAATGGTGTGTGTGTGTGTGTGTGTGTGTGTGTGTGTGTGTGTGTGTGTGTGTGTGTGTGTGTTGTGTGTGTGTGTGTGTGTGTGTGTGTGACCAGCTCTTCTCTAGCGTCGAGTCAGAAGCGATAATCGATCTCCGAAGGGTCGAGAATCACCCTTCAGAAGAGCCATTTGTCTGTCGCTTCTCTCTCTCTACCGTCACATATGTCGTCTTCCCACGGCCTCGCTCACGCTTTTACAGTGTGGTAGTAGTGGGGTAGAGGTAGTGGTGTGGTAGTAGTGGTAGTAGTGGTGTGGTGGTAGTAGTA